>VXBW01002838.1:108625-209405 GCA_013400375.1 Thinocorus orbignyianus | reverse complement strand
TTTGGGCCTTCTCCAGTCGAAGTTACCGGGCGGGACCCGTACGCCAAGTACCGTCCCGGCTATAAATAGCGGTTGGGCGAGAGAGGGAGGGAAGGAGGGAGAGAGAGAGAGACGGTTGAGGCCCTTTTTTTTTTTTTGGGGTTGAATTTCCCTTTTTTCCATCGTGCAGCGCTGCTTTAGGGGTGGAGGGGGTCCCCCTCGGTGTTTGGGGGTGCCCAGGTGAGCGGGGTGAGGGCAGGGAAGGAGGAAAAGCCCCCTCCAGCACACACACCGGCCGCCCTGCTGCTTCGGTCTCTACTCCTTAAAACCCCATATATCGCCTGCAACTAGCAGCCCTGTGCAGGCAGCCCCTTCCCGAGATGCTACGGAGTAAAAAAACTCTCTAATATTAGTAGCGTATTAATATTTTGTTGGTTTTTTGTTTTCTGTTTGTTTTTTTTTTATCCTCCCACCTGTGAGTCTGGTGTACGGCGCTTGACTCGACCCACTCGGGAACGTTTTTCCTCGAAAAACCGAATAATTTGCAGATAATAATTGGAAGTTGTGGGGTTGCTGGCGCGATGAAATGCCCGGCAGGCTTGCAGTGGCTGCAACTCCCCTGGTGTCTTCAGCCTGCTTCTTTCCTTTTTTGTTGTTGTTTTTTCAACCCTAATGGGTACATAGGTAAAAAAACACAACAAAAATGCTCATTTCCAGCAAGCGTGTGGCTGTTGTAGGTACACACGTGTGTGCATAGGAGCGTGTGTGCGCGCACTGACGTCTTTCGGTGTTCCAACAGTTTTAATCACTGAAGCAGTGGTTTTATAGGGATGAGAAGCGTGTTGGACTTGCATTTGTGTTTTCAAAGATTAATGAATCTTGTTGAAGGGACAGTGATAAGTTAATCGTGCTATGCCTGCTGTGTTTTTATAAACTGAAAAAAATATTGCTGTAATTGAGCTGATAAATTCTGTGGGTTTTTTTGGTTTGCTAAATCTGTGTTTGGCAATAGCTTATAGATACTTCAGTCCTTTTGGCATTCTTTTTTTTTTTTTAATGGAATCTTTTTTTCTTGACCTACAACTAAATGAGACATGCCAGAAAGAAACTGTACTGAGAGTAAGAATTGGCAAAGAATATCTAGGTGAGGTCTTGTGATTGAGCTACTCTAATCCCTTTCGTGGAAGCGGCAGAATATCAGACAGAAGGCTGAGATGCAAGTTGCCATGAAATGCACCGCAGTAACTCAGGGAAAGCGCAGTTTTCTCTCATTCTTCAGCTAGACATTTTAGACTCGACTGGTAGCCAGTGAGAGATGTTTGAAGCGGTGTCTTTGTTTTTTCTTTCTTTTTTGAAGTTCCCTTGGTCTGTTCTGGAATGCTTCAGACATAATTACGTCCTGTTCAGCAAGTTCTAATGCATCTTGGTGTGAGTCCTGTGCAGTGTGAGATACGTAAACTCCACCATCTGCATAAAGTTTTGCACAGCTGAGGGGGCCTTCGGTCACCGGGGACAGCAAACCCCAGGTTGGATTTTGAAACAAGTAGGAGCGTGTCAGTAGCTTTCTGTCAACATCCCCCAGTGTTCTTCAGGCAAAAATACCACTCTGCTTGAGAGCGCGGGTATCGTTTGAGCACTTAAAAGTGCTTTTTTTTTTTTCCAAAAAAATAACCTCTTTAGGTCTGTGGCCAGCAGCTGATGCAGCTGGTTGAAAGATCCCGGAATGTTTCCCTGTGTTGTAGCAGGCGATGCACATCGTTCGAGTGGCGATTGCCATCGCGTATCTGCTCCTGAACCTGAACCAGGCTGCTCCCTTGCGCACAGGCTCAAATGAAAAAGTTGTGTTGCCACCTGGAAAGTTGCCTTTGTGGCCGGAGGTGTTTGAGTAGAGGGGGCTTGAGGCCCCGAGCGAGCAGCCAGTTGGTGTATCTTGGAGAACCGACTTGTAATTGCAGCCGTAAGCCCGGGCTGTTTGGTGCCACAGCTTGTGTGAGCGAGACGTGCTGGAGGAGACGCTGCGCTGGGCCGGGCTGTGCCATTCGGCCGGGCTGTGCCGTTCTGCCGCCACATACTCGGGCCCTGGGGCCTGCGAGCGCTCCTCAGTGAGCGTAGCCCTGTGACGGCAAAGGGCCCGGTGGCAGCCAGAATGCCCGGCAGAAAGCAGCTCCCTCACCCTTGTTTGTATTTCGCTTTTACGCTTTGATGCGGTGATGTGAAGCAACTCCTTTTGTCGGGGTAAATTTTAGCTGTCTTTAATCTTTCTGATAAAAATAGCTCCTCAGCGTACCGGAGCAAAGTTTGCGCGATTGAAAGTGGTCAGACTTACGTCCTGAAAATACGACCTTTTCTGGAAAACTTAAGCAACTGATTCAAATGTCTGGTCTGGGAGAAGGGAGTAGAGATGAAAGGTTAACAGAAACATGCACTGTGAGCGTTGTGAAGTTTCACGAGAGTCCCATTTTGCAGTTGCCCCCTTGCTCTTTGTAGCAATAAGGAAGGTGAAGACTCGTGGCTGTTAGCTTGCTGCTGCCGTGTGGTATTGAGCGAGCTGACTCCTGTGGCGCTTGGGAAAGATTTTTTTTTTCCTTGTCTAGCCAGGTAGGAGTAGTGCTTTTGTCTAATTACCGCTTTATTAGATACATGGTATTTTTCATACCGAGGTATGTCTCCTCTCTAACTGTTGCGAGGCATTCTCATCTAGCATGCTGCCAAACAAACACGGAACTTGCACGAAAAGTAGAATTAGAGAAACTTTGGTTATGGCAGCACACTATTTCAACGTTGAGTGTCGTGATTACTTTGTACGTTGCTGGCATCAGTCCCTCGGCAGAATATACAGTGCACTGGCAGCGTTCCCGAGCTGGCCGTGGTCTGAAGATGGTGAAAACTGGGCTCGGACGGAGCAGCAGCGAAGCTGGCGTTTGTTCTTCAGGTGCCCCTTTGCCGTGGTCCTGCAGGTGGCTCGGTGCTGGTATGTGTTGAGTTGCAAGTAATGTTAACATCTGCGTTTGTTACGGACCCTGCAGCCTTCCGCTGCACTCTGCTCGTTCCAGAAATGACAAATCATAATTTGAGCCAAAGAGAGGGTGTCCTTACCTGCGTTATGTTAATGAATTCCTCAAGTAGGGGAAGTTGGAAAGAAGGCGAGATGAAGAGCTTAAAACTCCATAAGACTTGGATTTTCACCTCATGCTTTCTCTTGTGTGACTTGGTTTGGTTTTTGTTGTGTGGGTTTTTTTCCTTTCACAACTTCAGATTAACAGATTGCGCTGTATGGCTCCTGCAGCTCCTTAGCGTTACGGTGCCTGTGTTTTAAAATGGGGGAAAGACTGGCCCTCATCACATGTTCCTTTGCATGTGCTGAGGTAAGGTGATCTCTGGAGAACTCCCAGTGAGCTACAGAACTTTGCAGAAGGGACTTTGTGTCGATACACGGCCTGATTCGATCTTACTCTCCTGCCAAAAACCAGATAGATGTATTTCAGTGGATTTGGGTTCAAGTTTTTAAAGAGATGGTCTACCTTTAAAACAAAGTAGCTTAAGGAGAGACAGTGAAGGTTTCTAAGCTTGTGTTCACGTACTTAGACTTCAAACGGACTGATGTTTCGGTGATCTAAAACCAGATCTTGTTTGTGCATATGGAAGCATTAGTGTGTGTGTTTTAGAAGGGTTCATTCCTGCGTAGTTGAAAAGTTCTATGGAAGCCTGTTTAATCGGTCTGCTCTTGTTTTATGATATGTGCAGAACTTCTGTGTCATTTGTACACTGTGATGTTAAGAATTGCTTTTTATACACGTGCTTTCCCCATCTCCCCCTGGAATAAGGAAGAGGGTAATGTCATTAAGTGAACAGACGTGGATTTATAAGCAGAAAAATTGGGAGGAGGAAAGGCTTCATCTGGAAAGATGTAGATAGAGGAGTGAGTGTAGTTGTAATTATTTCACACGATGTCCCATGTTTCGTGGTACTAGCAATGTAACCAGTCAGGATGGAGAAAAAAATGCAGTGTGATATTTCGTGGCTAGATTGTTTGTTAAGAATTACCATATACATGGAATGACAAGGGTGGTGGATGGGAAATGATGGTGCCAAGCAAAAGTGTTTGAGCTGTGTTAAGCTTGATACAAGATGGATTTTTAAAATTTTTTTAATTTTTTTTTGGCACATTAAGTGACTGACCTGCATAACTTTGTGCCTGCAGCTGGAATCTGGGACAGGAGATCTGTAAGATTAGAAATTGGCTCATTTATTGAGAGTCTAGCGCAGGTCATTCTTACCAATACGTGAAGCGTTACTGGTAGCAGGTTATTGTATACTTTCTCACTGTTTGAGGTTGGTTTTTTTTATAGATTTCTCCAAGGAGCTTGACATTTAACACCTGAGTGAGATGAAAAGTTGAGCAGATGATCTGCCAGCCTGATTTTATATGTCACTCCACACTCCTACGGTTGTGTCCCTTCCTTTTTAGAAATTCATACTTTGAGTGATAATTTCATAGGTACTTGGGAGCTTATTAAATTGATTCCCTTCTCATCATGATGTAAAACTAACACGGTAAATGCTGTCTTGTGTTGTGGCATCGAGCTACTGGAGAAGCCCTGCGCAGCAGCAGGCAGGAATAAAGGCTGTGCTCAGGGGGGTCAGTCTTTGTTGTACCCCGGAGGCCTCCTGATAGCTTGCGAAATGATTCCTGGTTTTCTGCTGCAGATTATTCACTTTCTATTCTGGTTGAATGTTCCTTGGAGTCGCAGTCCAGTGCCATTAATTATTTCTCCAGCAACATGCAGGGTTTCGCTATTGCATCTGCAGCTTCACGTTAGAAAAACCCACCTATTCTTCCTGTTTGTGAGAGACTGCTCTCTGTTGTTACCTGCTAATAGAGAAGAACGTGAATAAAAAGCTCGGTCTATTAGCAAAATACTGCAGGTTCGTGTGAAGTCAGGGTGGAGGGGGTAGTTGAAAAACAGGATTTTAAAAATTCTGGGGTTTGTTCTTATACAATGAAAAAGCATGTGGGATAGCTTAGAAATCTGACACTTCCACCCTAATTTGGTTTACACTTTCAAGAATTTTTGCTTTGTAAATCTTCCTTTTAACATATGTTATGTTTTCCATCTGTCTTCTCAGATGTCTAAGATACAGAGAGAACCTAAGTCTTCTATTTGGAAAATTCTTTAATAAAGAGATGTCTCAACAAATACGATCAAATATTGAGCGGAACCATAGTGTGAATCAAAAGCAAACTGAAACTTCTATTATCACTTGTAATTCGTAATCATAACTCAGAATCTAAATATCTTAATGTCTGCTCTTCAAAAGCTTCATTTCATCTTGCTTTTCCTCTTTTCTTATTCACCACCATTGAGATCCAAGGTTCTTATTTGGAACATTAGATAAATACGGTATCCTTGATTTGCAGTAACTTTGCGTGTATTTTTATTTATACATATGTAAGTCTGTGAGATAATCTCCTACTTCTCTGAGGATCATCCTTAATGCTGTGGAAACTTCCTCAGGAAGACAACGTTGTCAAAATGGGTTGCTTTTTCTAGGGGATGAGCCTTCCAGTCTCAGAAACAGACATTATTTCATTGCTGCTGTTGGGCATCTCTGAGGCAAACGTTGGAGCCGACCGCGTTCTGTTGTACAGTGAGAAGGAAAATGGAATATTAGATTCCAACCCCTGGCTGTGTGTGTCACCTGTGAAGAGCACGAGCTTCTCTCTTGTTCTGCCCAACTTTACCACGGCCTGTACTTTGATAGCTGTTTCAGTGGGTGTTGTTGATGACATCGCTTCTGTGTCATCCTCTGTGTAGTTTCATGTAATGGGGCAAAGAAACGTGGAAATTATCAAGAGACTTGAATTCAGTAAATGCTGAATGTAAATCTGGTTTGTAGTACCTGTGAAGTTTTTCCTAAGGTTCATAAACTCCTTTAAGGAAGGTATTAACAAGAGTGATTCAGAACAGCCTCATTGTGCTGAAATAAATGCTTTAAAATAAAGTAGATTTTACAAGGATGTTGGTTTTTTCTGTATTTGGTCAGTTACGGTTGGAAGCTTTTTTTAGAGTGAAATTTATAAAAACCATAAGTTTCACAAATGTGTTTGCTATGTTGCTTATGCACATTTGGTTTGTTTTGTGTTGTGTGCTCTTGCCTAGCTGAATTTGAGATGCCAAGCAAATGACCCTTCACTTATAATTTGGTATCAGAAATAGAGAGGAAAAAGTGGCATTAAAACCAAGACAACAGAAACAGCCTTTTTGCAGCTATTATACATCATAAAGGAGACACAAAACTTGCCTGTTTCCTAGTAATCTTGCGTAACACTTGTTTGTTTCCTAATATTACTTCAAGTGTATATTAATCGTTTCTATTTCAGTCTTCACAGAGTTAGGCCTGTTCTGTGCTTCTGTTACAGAAGGTGCGTAAAGGTGGGAACTTTCAGGGAAGGACTCGTGTAGCTGAAGGGGGTGTTTGAAGCAGCCTGAGATAGAAAGCAGTGCTGAGCGTGGATGTCTCCCCACTGATGCTGTCACTCATCACAGGGAGGATGGAGGATGGAACAATTTAAGATCTGAAACACCTTGTGTAGACCCGTATATTTCATATGAAGTCTCTGGCCAGAGGATGTCACGGTTGAAGTTTGTTTGTCAAGATAATTCACGTCTTTGTCTGTTATCTGCTGATTTTTTTTCCAGATGTGCAGTAAGCGTGGCACAGCCCCAACGGGAAGCAGCAGATCTGTCTGTTGTGTGTGCTAACTGAAGGCACTCGCATGCTAACGCTCTGTTTTGGTAGAAACTGTGCATTTTGTGCTGCCTTAAGCAAATGCCCACTACTAATTGCTAGATTCTCGGATGATTCCACTTTAAAGGGCCATCCCAAACTTAAAGTTTTTGTTAGCTATTATAATGGAGTAACAGAAAAGATGTGTGTGCTTGTGGTAGGATGACCCTGCTTCTGTTAACGTGCTCCAAGAACCCTAAAATGTTTAATCTTCATCAGGGTAGTCTTGTGACCAAGAACCTGATGTTACCAGTGTGGTGATCTCCCACTCTATAGGCAGATCGTTTTCCTCCTTTCTGTCCAGATCTCTGCTCTTGGGGTAAAGTAAATTACCGAGACCTTTTGCTCAGTAAGTGTGTGTAGTCTGGATGCCACATGCGATGGGACAACAGTCATGTCTGTGGTGTTGAAGCTACTGGGTAGGATTTAAAGTTACTTGCAAAACCAGACACAGTGGTAGTGTGAAAATAATGAAGACACCTTGGGAAACATTGAAGAGGAAGAATGGCCATAGAGAGGCTCTGTAGGACTAGAAGGAAGCAAAGTCAATCCATAATTTGTCATCTGATGCTTCCTAGGGTGGACCAGAGTAAGTGCTCTTGTCGGCCTGCTTTTGCTGCCTCTTTTGAGGATTATTTGGTGGGGATTTTTTCCCCCTCTCGCATCTGGGAAGAGAGGAGAGACTAGCCTATTACCTGAATGCATTTTTCATATTTATGTATGTGTATTAAATTTGGTACAAGTGTGTTTAGTGTTCCCTTATGTACTATTTTGTTTTTAATATTGGAACATTCAAGTATTCTGTGATTATTATTTTAAATTTTTTTTAACGGAAAGGTATTAGAAGTAGCCCTGAAAACAGTGATTATTTGTGATAGAAGCGAGTATTTTAAGTTTTTCTGGACCTTCAACACAGACATATTTTTGTTATGAGCACAGCAAAAGAGAGATGGCAAAGACAAGTTGGATAAGTACACTAGAGAGAAACCTGAAGTTATGACATCGAGATACACAACATGCTGGTGGAAAGAGTGGCTGGGAACTCAGCTTGAAGTAATCAAAGAAGGATCTCAGTTTGTACTGTTCCCTTTTCAGGGAGGTGAGAAAAACCTGGAGGAGAACAGTTGGTCTTTCCTGTATCAGTTAGTTGTATACCATTAGTTGTGGGGGGTGTGTGTGTGTATATATGTATATATTGTTGTTCATTTTCCCCATCCTGACTGGTAGGACTGATATTAGGGCATTTTTAAAACTGAATCAGTAATACTGGTAGTATTGCAGTAGAGGTTAGGAAAGAACTGATTCTTTTTCATTAGCTTCTTGATTTGTTTGCTCTGTGTAATGAGCTTTTCAGTAAGAGACTTTTTAAAAAAGTCACTTAGTTGCTGAAGCCTTACAGAAGTGGATTGGGGCAGATTTTAGGAGCTTGAAGGTATTTTAACTTGCGATTAACAAGATTCGAAGCTGATAGTGCCTCTTTTGGTTATTGGGGTGCATGAAATGGATCTGATGTAATTCATTTTAGGAACTCTCGCTACTTAGTTACATGTCTGTACCCTGAGTGGTATTCATCTTATGGAGAATCATGCTTTGCTATAAAAAAAGTTGCAAAGGAAGTGTGGTAAAGCCAGTGCCTCCCTCTCATCTCTTGATCCTGAAATTCCCCACCACAGGAAAGCAAGAGAAAGGCAAGTGTTACACCAATTTCCAAGAAAGGCCGAAAGAAAAAAAAAAGGCAACTACAGAGCGGTCAGCCTGCCTTCCATCACTGGGATAATCATGGAGGAGCTGGAGTGAGTTTAATGAAGGGTTTAGCAAGAGGGTCAGGGGGCTGGAGCGCTTCCCTTTGAGGAGGGGCTGAGGGTCTGCACAGGGACCTGATGTCCCTTCCATGTTCAGCAACTGTGAGTCTGTAAGAGAGAGTGCTGTGATAATTATTGTAGTGAGTTTCCTGGAGGCAGGTGCCTAGAATTTCTAAAGATGAGGCGTGTTTCTGTGTATTGATATATTTGAATTTTGACTGGTGCACTGATCTAGGAATGAGCAAACCAAACTGTTGTGGTTTTTTTTTCCCCCCATCCCACATGCAAGCAGTTCAAAAGATCGGGCAGAAAGAAATTTATTTAAACATCCGAATCTGTTATTACATAAGTTGGAATTTGTTGGGACTTACCCAGATGCTTGCTATCCAGTGTCTTGTCTCCTCCCCTCACCCTTCTCACTCAGCCTTTAGGGTCTCCTTGGCCCAGCCAGGTCCCTCATCAGTGGCTTTCTCAAACTGGGTGTTAAACATCACGTTCTGAAAAAGTGACGCTGCTCTTCTGAAAGCCAAGGTCAGATGCATGTCAGTTTGCAGTCTTTCTGCCTGTCTCGTTAGGTTAAGAGGCTAATGTAAAGTTTCCTTACTGGATTTTTTTTTTTTTTTTTTTTTTTTTGCTATGAATGTGTTATTTAATTGCTCTAAACATGCTAATTGTCTTTTATGAAACAATAAACTATAGAATCCTTAAACCTCGAAAGGAGGCTGGAATGGATGCGGTAATTGCTGACTGCACCAAACAGTTTGGCTATTGAGTTGGGTTACCTGACATTGGATTTTAGGGAATGGCTAGAGCTCGGAACTGTTGAGGCTTTGTCTGCTGGGGTCTGGCATGATTGAAAGAAGCCTTACAAAACAAAATTGGGCTCACTGAAATGTAACAGCTATGTTGGCATGAAAGAAAGGCCCGGTGAAAATACTGCCTGTGTCCTGGGACTGCAGTGGGACTTCAGTGTCTGCTCCGTGGATGGGCAGTCGAAGTTTGGGACAGGAAAACTCCCAGTCACGTTTCCAGTGGGGATTATGCTGTTTGAAAAAAATGGAATTGAATTTGATAGTTCTCCTCCTGCTTGCTCTGTGATACATTGGAGGTAATGAATTGCTTGAAGAAATACCTGAAGATGTCTGTCACCTCTCCAGACCACGCTGAAGGGGAAAAAAAATGGTGACATTGAGAAAAGTTAATTGATTGAATGGGTATATTAAGAAAGAGTCTCCTGATAACAGTTGCAAGTAGTCATGCAGATGAAAATGTTCTGCCTGAGAATGCAGCACTGGTTTTTTTTTTTTTTTTCTTCTGTGAAGGCTTGAAAGGAAGCAGAACATCTTTTTTTATTCTGGTTGCTGAAAGTGTTGTCCAGGAAGGCAGAAAACTGTGACATTTAAGCTCACAAAACTGAAATTAAGAGAGAGTGTCTCAAGTGTGGTTATCTTCTATGTGTGAAAATAGCTGCTCAAAGAACACAAAATTCTCAAATTGGAAAAGGAGCTCTGTGGAAGGAGTGGGGGAGCTGTAGTTGCCTAGTGCTTTTCCATCCCTTCCGAAAGACACGTTATCTGTTTTTTGGCGCTCTGCTGTTAGGAGGCTGTGTGGTTTTATGTAATGGAGATAATGAAAGGTGGGAGGTTTAGGATCAGAAGTGCCACCTGATAGCCAAGATGCCGCGAGGTGGGTCTCCACAGCCTTAGTCAGCTCACTGCTTGCAAGCAGACATACATGCCTTATTAGTTAAGGGAATCTGGCCTCTTAAAAGAAAGACCCCTTTTTCTGTGCTGTTGCATCCTAGGTGAGCAGCTGCTGTTGACTTTGAGAAATAGTTGAAGCATTGAGAATGGGATCAATTATAATCTTCTCGTGAGGGAGCTGAGGTTACTTTTCATTTTGCTTCCAGTAGAAATGGGCTGTGATTTGTTACGGCAGACTTTTATATGTGTATAAATACTTTTTTTTATTTATTTTTATAACCACCAAAACAGTATCTTATCTTCATGCATTTGTTGCAGACATGCTCAAGTAGACTTTTGTTTTTTGTTGTGTTTTATAGCTGTTGTAAAATGTGCCTTGTGTTGATGTTCTTAACGTACACAACTGATTAAAATATAAAAGAGGGAAGATTAATCCTTGCTTGAACTTTTAAATGCTTGGTGAATTTTTATACTGCCACTGTGCTAAGATGTTTACCTGCTTTTTACTTTCCTGCTGACAGAGCTGTAAACTTTCCATGCCTAACCTTAACGTATAGATTTCTTACAGAAGCTTAAGAGTGGTAGATTATTTTAGGTTTTAAGGGGCCATATTCCCAAATGCTTTCTTCCCTCTTTTCATAAACTGCAAAAACCTTTCCAGTCCTTGACTCTGGCAAGACTGCTAAGAGTCCAGCCAGCCAAACAAAAACATTTGAGCGCTTATACTCCCGACGTCCCATTTTGAAATACAACTGGAAAAAAATACTCCTTTTAATCCACTGCAACATCTTCCCCCTCCACACTCTGTCACGTCTCTGTCCCTGATCTCACGTGTACATGTGCACACACAAATATACATACTTTTTCTTCATGAAATATTAACATTTTCAGTGCAGAAACTTGGAAAAACACTGTTCATGGGGATTTACAAAAGTTGTCTGAACAAGTGTTGTAAACCTTGAACTTCCCAGTGAGCCCAGGGTGACGAGAGCAGTTTAACAAAGGCAAAACTTGAGCCATGGTCCCTGTGTCACCACCCTTGGTGATGTGCCGGCAGATGGCTTTGGTGGCACTCCGGGCTGCAGGGACCAGAGCACTGGGGACCCACTCGCTTCTGGCCAGACGGGGCTTGGTGCCGGAAGAAGGCTTTGGGGTTTTCATCAGAGTGGGGTTAGAGATGGATGGGAGGTTAAAAATAGTGAAATCTTAGGAGAAGTAGAGCCAAAGTATGTAGGAAGAGACACAAATTGCAGCATAGTGAGTTGTGTGGGAAAGAGCCATCGCCTGGAGGAATGTAGTTGAAGATACACTAGGAATTTCAGGAAAAGACAAGTTGAAAAGGTAAACTAAACAGCTGAAGGGAAAGGCAGCAATTAACAGAGAAATTAAAAATACTTCAATGAACCTAGCTAATTGAAAAATGTTAGTTTGTTAGTTCCCTGCTTGAAAGGGATTAGGAGATCTGTTCCTGAGCTGTGGTGTATTTTGTTGTGATCAATGTCATGCAAGCTTGGAAGGATCCTTTGGAGCCAGTAGGTAATGATGGCAAGATGTAGGGCCCTGAAGGCCATGCTGCTGTGAGCACCCCAAAGCAGGCAGAAATAAACATATTTATGTATGTTTACCATGACTGTTTACATAATGTGCTGGTCATTGCAACACATCTGAAAATTGTTATTAATTTTTCTTCACTTACAAATGCTGCTGAAAGGCGTGATATTCAAATGTAGTGAGATGCATTCCTGACACATCTCAGCTTTGTGATACAAGTTACTTGCTGTTTGGGCTTTGTCATTTCTTTCCACTGCAGTTAGTGTGGCCTAGGCTGAGATCTTATGGCATGTTTGCAACCAGAGTCATGCACCCAAATGTCTGTGGTTGAAGAGTGAATTAAACTATAAAACAATGAAGCTTTTGGGATGCCTTTCTTTTGAAAAGAACCTTTGTTTGCTCTAACCTGGAAAGAAAAATTGTGAGGGATTAGGGTTTTCCAGAGCTGGCTTTGGGGAGGGCAAAATAAAGTTTTCATGTATTTCTGTTATGTTAGAGTAAAAAGTGGTCCTGGGACTGGAAGACTTTTCTGACATGTGCTGCATCATCAGCTGATGAATTGAGGCTTGTCTGCTTATATGTTTATTAACACTTAGGTCTTCAAATATATAACTTTCACATGAAAGTTTTCACGTGGAAGTACCTAGATACAGTCAAGTAACTTTATTTCTGGTTGTCTCCTGAAATAACATTGTTACACACATGCTGCTTAGGATGTGCAAGAAAATCTTTTAGTGAGCCTGAGTTGCTCCTTTTTAAAAAAACACACCTAAAAAAACCCACCACTTTTTATCAGTCTGAATGTTCCAGCCAGGCAGAGCAGTTCCTTCAAGTGACTTAATGAAGATTTGATTGATTTATTTTGCTCATCTGGAGAGTGTGTGGATTACTTTTGTCAATATTGGCCATGATAAATGAGGGCTGGGCACTTAAAGAGCAATTGGGATTACTTGAGCTGTTGAGATTGAGATGTGACTTGATTCGAGAGGCGTTAGGAGGAGAAAATGCCGAGTGTCTTTCGGGATCTTATTGTGCAAGTCAGAGACTAGAAGGTGATATTGAACATGTTTATACGTGAGATCGGGATCAAACTAAAGAAAGAGTTGTCTTTTGATCGAGCTTTGAAGGCTTGTTGGAAGATGTTCTTCAGGCATGCGCAAACATTAATTACAGGGTTGGGGTAGGATTGCTGGGTGAAATGCAGTGGCTTGGGATTACTCAGGAGGTTGGAGAAGGTGATGTAATCACTCTTTTGGGAGGGTAAATCAATAGGGGGGAGAGGGAGAATCTCTTGGTGTTTCTGCCTGCCTTCTGTTAGCCAAAACAAGAAAAATTCAGGAGTTAGATCATTGTATTCGTGCCACCTTAGATCTTAAAGATTGGTACAATGTTTTAGCAACAGTCTTGTGAAAAAACTACTTACTGGCCGGTGCTGTACCCTGTACAGTTGTGTGCCCACAGTATGTACCAACAGCTGTGCTTTCTGAAAGGCTCTGAAGTTTGTGTCACGGGGACCCTTGCTTGTTGACAATATTGAGTCTTGGGTAAAGATGTACCTCAGTCATGTCGTTGTTTACGACTAGCACAAAGTAATGTGGATGAATATTGTAGTTACTTGTCCATGTTTTTCTCACCTGTGTTTCTGTTTTAACTTGTAGATTTTGGATCCTTGTTCGACTTGGAAAATGATCTTCCTGATGAGCTGATCCCCAATGGCGAGTTGGGCCTTTTAAACAGTGGTGGGAACCTTGTTCCAGATGCAGCTTCCAAACACAAACAGCTTTCTGAACTTCTGAGGGGAGGCAGCGGCTCTTCCTTAAACCCAGGAATTGGAAATGTGAACTCAAACAGCCCTGTCCAGCAGGGAGTTGGTGGTCAAGTTCAAGGGCAACCGAACAGTGCTAATATTGGTAATCTGGGTGCTATGGGTAAGAGCCCTTTAAACCAGGGAGACTCTTCTGCTTCAGGCCTAGCAAAGCAAGCAGCCAGCACCTCTGGACCTACCACACCTGCATCACAAACTCTGAACTCTCAAGCACAAAAACAAGTGGGGATGGTGACGAGCAGCCCTGCAACATCACAGACTGGTCCTGGGATATGTATGAATACTAATTTCAGTCAGACACATCAGAGCCTTCTCAACAGTAATTCTGGTCACAGTTTAATGAACCAGCCTCAGCAAGGACAAGGGCAGGTAATGAATGGATCTCTTGGGGCAGCTGGAAGAGGAAGGGGAGCAGGAATGCAATATTCTGCCCCTGCCATGCAGGGGAATGCAGGCAGTGTGCTGGCAGAGACTTTAACCCAAGTATCTCCACAGATGGCTGGTCACACCGGGCTGAACACAGCACAGACAGGAGCAATGACTAAAGTATGTACATATAATTTCATATATTCTGTTTGTTGTGCTTGTTTTTTCCTCCATGCAGGAGGAATGTAGAAAATGTAGTAGATTCTTTTCTGGAACAGAACTTAAAAATGGGTTTTCTTGAGTCTGCAGTTACCTGTTTCAGTCACCAGAGATATCTCGAAAGCAAGATAATTGAAACAGTATTACTCCTGTAATCAGAAATGAAAGCACTTGTTGAAAAATGCATCCTTGAAGTTAAATGTTGGCTAGAATCCTTAGCCGGGTGAATTAGAAAAGAGTAGCATAATCCTGCAAAAAGGAAGCAGATGATTACTTCTGTGCAGGATCTCACTTTGGCTGCCAGACAACAATAGCCTCTAAAGCAGTGTGAAAACTGTTAAGAGAAAAATTTGTAGGTTGAAGGGAGAGAGGTAGCAATTGGCAGTGAATGTTTTTCAGATATAGAGGAACTGATCTGAAAACATCAAATCTCACCTACACTGCCAAGCTATATGCAGACTCTGGAAAGGGCAGTATCTGGGCAAGAGGTCTTAATTCAGTGGCCGTTGGAGATCAGGACCTGGAAGCGTCAGCCTGTGTCTTGGGCACTGCTCTGGTCCCTGCTCGATGCAGTCCTTGCTCGTTAGTTCTTTGTTTTCCAGGTGTGAGCTTAGAGAAGTGTTGTGATAACTGCTCCTCCTGTCTTTCAGTTGGCCAGTAGTGTGCTTCATCTCTTGTCTGTGTTGCATTGGTACAAATCCTGCCTGACATTTTCCTGACAAGCCCACCAAGTTTTGATATGAAAAAGATAATTTTTTTCTCAGATAACTTTTATCTGTTTATACATCACTAGTCATTACTGTTGTAGTTTATTAACACATTAATACATTGATGTGTTAGGAATCATGGAAAAATTGCATTGCCTGATATAAAAGTGTGTGTCGTTCTCTGAGAAATGCTGACATCATTATGGAGTACTGTATGGTTAATTTTCATTTTTTAAAGTAAAAATCAAAGGAAGTATTCTCTCTGCAGTGGAGAGGATTCCTTTGCTTAAGGCAGAGATGTGTGAGGGAAGGTCACAGCATGTGAAAACACATATAGCTGTCTGCAGCCTCCAAATGGATTAGATTTATTGTATGGAGCAAATTGGTCTGTACAGAAAGAAAATCAGCTTATATTTAATTTGTTTTTCTTTAAAATTTGTCTAGAGTGACATATTCTAATGAGGTGGCTTATTTCTATAAACTTAACAGCTATCTAAGTTCTTAGATTTTTCCTAGCAACTATGTAGTTATGTGGTGAAACTACTCATTTTCTGTGGAGACTAACTGTAGTAGAATTACCCCAAAGCAGAGGGACTTGCCTAAGGTCTTCATCTGGTGGAGTATGTATGAACCTGTGATGACTTGGTTTATTTTCAGCAAACGCATCCCTGGTAGGGAACAGGCCAGCACTCAGAGAAATACCATTTTTCAAGGACTTCAGTCTTAGCCTGACGGCCAGCTTCAAATGTGCTTCTTCAGCTGGCAAAGGTGGCCTGCACTTTCTCAGCATTTGTTCAACAAGTGAAGCAAAAGTTAATTTGGGCAAGGAATATGTTGCAGAAGAATAGTGGAAGTGTCCCTGTTACGCAAGTCATTTGGTAGTCCTTGTATGTAGTGCTGTGCTTGGCACTGATGGTGCCTTTCCAAAAAATGAGAGCAAAATTAGTGCTTCTTGAAGTCCTTAGACACAAAGTTGTTTGTAGAAGCTGAGAAGCAAGGGCCATTTAGTGACAGTAATAAAATGGTTTCTCTGTGGAAGGTGCTAGTGCTTAAAAGAAAACAGTTTTAAAAACTTGGTCAACTTGAAAGAAAGAAAAACTAAAGGTTTTCCAGGGCTTCGTCTCATGCTGAACAAGAGCACTGCATATTGGTTTTTGTTTGGATTTTTTTTGTTTGATTCAGGGTGGCATTTGTTAAAAGTTTTTCTTTCTTTATGTCCTGATTTTTCTCTTTGTAAAAAGAGCAAGTGATCCCAATATTTTGTGTTTCCATTTTGGAAAAAATTACTTGCTCCCTGATTTTTCTCCTGACAAGCAGAAGCAGTCTCCATTTTTTGCCATTCTTTTCAATAGGCATCTGAGGATTGGCGTTCTCTCCCAGTCTCTTTCCACTCCCACTTTAGTGTCCTAATGGGATTATCAGCCATCACTGTGGATTAGCTTTTTCTCTTCTTGATGCTCCAGTTGTGATGAAAGTTTTTAAGAAAAGTAAAGAACCATTTCAGTGAGTTTCTTTTCTTTTGAAACTGCAATTTCTGCTGAAGCAGAATGTTAGTTTTTTCCCCTCCTGTTCCCTGATGTTTGCCACTTACTGTGTACAGCTTAAAAGTTTGGAAGAGCGGCGATGAAAGTGGTGAGGCAGCTGGTCTATCTAATAGTGAATATGAGCAACTTAAAGACTAAATTTTCAGACTGAATGGCTTAAAATGTAGCTGCCGTCAGGCTCAAAGAGCTGTATCAAGGCTGGAAGCAATGTCTCTAGGTGGTGACTGTAGCACTATATTCTAGGAGAAAGAGGGAAGTGTGAAATTGAAATGCAGAAAAAATGAAAAAGAACTTTTTAAACCAAGATTTTCTCATTAAATTTAAAATAACTGGTGTGCATCACTCATTAACCTCATTCAAGTATGGCTCAGAAGCCCCTTTTTCTCAATGCGGTTTGCTTACACACTGCGTATTAATCAGGACCCTTTATGGTTTGGGATCAGTTTCATTGGGCAAGACCTTTCTTCCTTAATGGTTTGTTCTGATCCTTTTTTAGTAAATGACTGATTGAGGAAAGTCCATTGCTTTTTCTGTTCTTTCTTTCTTGTGGTATGTTTTTATAAGCATTCTTACCAGTAAGAGAAAAACAAAGGGGAAAAAAAAAGAACTCAGAATCTGATCCTTTCACCTGCTCCCAGAAATAACTGGGATTCGTTTCATCTGGAGCATCATAAGCTGATACTGTTAATTTTGAGCTGAACTTACCATTGAAGTGAGTCTTGAAAGAATGAAAAGTACTCCAGAAGTGAGTGTGGTAACTCAGACTTATGATCATATGCTTGCATAAGCTGAAGGTAGATGGATAAACCTTACCCCAAACTGATAGAAAAGGAATGAAAAGTAGTGATTCTCAATGTCAGAAGGCCATAAGGTGCTGGCATCAGAGAAGTGTTTTCTCCATTGGTAGGGAAAGATTAAAGCAAAATACTTCCTCAATCTATAGAGACATGAGCAAAGGATTTAGTGGTTTTTATATGATCCGCCAGAAGCAGCAGCCTGTCAATGCAGGTTAAATAGTGGCTGTTGAAGCCATAGTTGTGTTTTCTTGGGAGTATATATTGAGTTCTTGACAGCCTAGAATGTTCTTGGAAATAGGGACTAGAGTAGTCCCCAAGAAGGTTTTGTGAATTTCATGGTGCAACAATTTACGATAGCAAGGATCTAAATCCTTCATTGGCCATGGCTGTGCAATTTGCGTGTTCAGATTTATTTTGAGCCCGTGCTTTGTGCTTCTGACTTCTCTGAGATCCTCTGGAAACCTTTGAGGAAATCTCTCTTGTATGCCACTGTATTTCTGCTCCCTTCACTACCAGATCCCTTTCCTGTAGCAATTTTGCTTGTAACTGTGGCATTGTAGCCCTGTTTTCTTGGACGGCACTACAAAGATAGTTTTCATTTGACTGGATCAGAGTTCTTTAAGACATCTGCTTAAAAGAGCAGAAGGATTCTTCTTTGAATAATTATTGCTTGGGGGTAGAGGAACAGATCATCTCGTCACAGTAATTTGCAGGAGTAGCAGAATTGTCCTTTTGCGTGGCACCACGCTTTCTTGTAAAGCCCATTAAGTCCAGAAAATGTATTCAAGCCATCTAGAAAATCTTTATAAATTAGACTTGGTTTTTAAGATTATTGGTTGTCAAACATTTAGAAGCAGTAGAAAAGCCAAGCAGATGGTCTGGTGCTTCCACAGAAATGAGCACTTGGTTCCAAGCTTGCTCCCTGCCTCATACTCTCCTGTTGCTCTGAGAGCTCATCTTTTTCAAGTGAGGGAGATGAAGCCTTCGTATAATTCATTGTGGCTGGCAGCTGGAGCTGTAGGTTAGATGTTATGCAGTCGCTGAGATACATTCTCCTCATCCTAATGCTGCTATCAAAGCTTATGGAAAATCAGAAGAAAATATTGGGAAGTTCCCATTTATTTGGTACAGCTCTCAGACTTCCTTTTTGCGCTTTCTTAAGAGTTTTGGAGAGTAATTCACTGATTTAGTGCTTCTGCTCTATCCCTTTAAGATGCAGTGAAGTCCCATTGAGGCAAGTAGGACTCTTGAGTGTTTTCTTTTTTTGTATGTTTTTGGGGTGTAATGCCTCCTTACACAGTTCGGTAAAAGGAATCGCTTTTTTCTTTCGGTAATTTCAGAGCCATATCATTCAACTAAAGCTGTGCTGGTACCCAGCAGCACAAACTTGGGGGGAAAAAAATCCTGGAGTTGCTTGTGACTGGTGATTTGCAGAAGCCATTGATTCTAACCTGCAGTGAAACTGCGCTTCGCCATGGGGTTCCTTCCAAAGTGATTTTCTTTACAGAACTAGTTAAAACCACACAAGGTTATCTTTCTTTCTCAAAGGTGCAGTTTAACGTGTTATTGGGCCCTTTATGCCCAGTAAAAGGATGTAATTGCTTGGTCAGATCTTAGTCTGAATCTATAAAGAAATCAGGAGAAAGTGGTGGTTTATTTTAATACCTAGTTAGGATAATTTCAGCATTATTGGGTTACTTGTTTTTTGTTTTTTTTTTATAACGCCTGTTTGAGATTGTAGATTTCAATGCAACCTCATTCCACATATTTTGAAAACTCTAAAGGAAAATATTTATTTTGATAAAAACTAGAACCTGCCTGGCAGGGGGAAACTGGTAGAAAAGCTGTTCGGCCTGGCAGATCTTCCACTAGAGTATTTAAGGAAATGGTGTGGTAGTCATGAGTTTAGATACAGAGTTCAAAGTGGTGTGTACGAGTGATGAGTGTTCCTTAATCACACATTTCTGTATTTAACTGGAAGTTGGTACCAGTAGTAGGATTTGGCACCAAAATCTTACAGGTTCAAAATACCACTAACTGCCAAAAATAGACCTAATATGCTGGACTCGTGCATACCAATTCAGAGCAATCTTTTCTCGTATCCTTATTGGCCGAATTAGTTTGAACAGTGCATGTTTTCAACTTTGTTTTAGTCAAAATAGCCACATGTTGCAGGAGGAGAAATTTCAGATTAAAGTGGTGGAGGAACTCTTACCAGAAGTGAACTAAAAACAGTAAAACCATTTTATATGTCTACCAAGAGAATAACCAGTTGTCTCATTATTATTATTTTTTTTAATTGCTGAGCTATAAAAGACCTGAATCCTATTATTATTCGTTGTTTCTGGGCAGGGTGTATATATAATCTATATGCCTTTGACAGGAACACTTACGGTTTTGTTCCCTGTGGTTGTTCACGGAGTGATGTTTTGATGTTGGATATTAGTTTAATTTGAGTAAATTTAATAAGAGAATGAACAAATCTAAAAAGCAAAAATTCTGATAGAAGGCTTCAGTTGTGTATGTGTAGGTATGTTGCTCAACTCAGTGTATTGAGGGATCTGTACGAAGGAAAATTCGTGCTGAGAAAAAAACGAGGCAAAGTATTTATTTAAGCAGATTCCCCGGTTGATATTGCAAAGTACCAGATTTAGATACGCTTGCTGATTGTGAATTAAGTCAGCTGAAGATGTTCTCATTCCTTTGCAGTTCTGTGTGTTTTAGCAAACTGCTGGTGCTGTTTGTTTCTCTGGTGACTCTCAATCTGTCTGAATCTGCCTGAATTGTTTTAACATGGCTTGCAGTTAATTTGCTTCTCATCCCTTAAGTTGTCCGAGGGAGGCTGCCAAGCTGACTGTTTCCTAGCAGACCATGCCTCTGGCAATCACAAGTAGCCAGACCAAATCGTGTTCCAAATAACGCTGCTTCCCAGTTCCAGGGGACTCTTAATAATATTACAGGCTTGACCGTAGCTGCTTGGTTCTCTGTTGAATAACTACCACCAAACCAGCAGTTATTTTATTTTTTACTGAGACATATGTGCTTTTATAATAAGACAAACAGAAGAAAGACATAAATATATGGAAAAAAGTAACAGCAAAACTCACTGTCTCATAGTAAAATTTAAATATCTGTAAAGCGGTTTTGTTTTGAAACACAACCGTGCAAAGTGGAACTCCACAGATGAGTTCACTCTGATACTCTGAAGAGATTTGATGACTTAAAGAGCTCGCTCACCACAACTATTACTCCTGGCACCTGAAATTGAGTTATTTCCTATTTCTAGTACGAGAGTTAAATTTCATTTTGCAGTTGTGCAATGTCATTGCAGATCTTTGAAGCGATAGTCACTTGGCTCCTACCAGCTGCTTAAGCCAGGATCTGGGTTCAGTTTGGCTCTAGCACTGCGAGGTGAACGCTGCAAGAAACGGAAGAGACGGGTTCACGGGGCTTCCCCTCCTTTTGCCTCCAACTCAGGCAGTTACAAAATCCCTCTGTGTTAACTTGCATCGACTTAGACAAAAATGAAATGTTTAAGGTGTCTTTTCAGTGTAGAATTGTGCCGTTATCTTCCTTTGTGGTAATGCAAGACAACATTAAGGATTTTGTCATTAACTCTAAACCATACTGCTTTACTGTCTTTTAATTCTTCCATTTTTATTGTTTTATTTCGAACTAGTGTATCTGAAAGAAGGGTTTGAAAGTGAACCTAATGGATTCACTGGGGTTTTTTGGAAGCCACAGATTAAAAGCAAGATTTCCAGTGTTTCAGAAGGCTTATTAAAAAGGCAAAATGAACTTCCAAGTCCTTACTAACAAATGTGACTGAATTTATTTCTTTCTATTTCTTTAGGCTGTTTTCACGTACCTTCCTGCTACTGTTTGTAATTTGGTGGGGTTTTTTAATACGCAGGTAAAAAATGACTCAGACATCGAGAGGAAAGAAAACCTGCCAACCGAAATGCTGGTCTATAGAGGTTAGGAAATGCCTGGTTGCTTTAGTTAGAAGGAAACGCCTTTGTCGTAGTAATTTTTCTAATAGAGTCCGATCATGTGTACAGATACTGTTGCATGGGAGCATTTCTGATGACAAAACCTTTTTAGTAACTCTCAAAACTTCTCCTTACTAAGGAGATAAACTTAGTATTTGTACTTGACAATGAGCTGTGATTATATTGGGAATCCTGTAATTATAAGTACATACAGAAATGTGTCAAAACACCTGGTATTATGGTCTGAAAACTAAATGCTGGTGCTCCCTTAGGAAAAAAAGGCAATGCAGGAAACTTGGAAAATTATGTATAGCATGATACACTGTGTCAGCCTACTTAAGGAACCTGCCTGGAGTGGAGAAGCAGTGGTGATTCTCCTCTGTCTGTGGCTGCCACGAGTGAAAGTACAGTTGGGACAGGTTCTACATTCGGACAAAATAGAACATTACGTTTGAAAGTTGCACTTGGGAATTTTGAAATCCCCTCTCTTAGCTGGGGGCTTGAAATTTCAGTGTATGAGGCTGCTACTTTGTAGCAGGAAGGGCTATTTTTCACTTTTATTTAAAGATTAACTTTTAAAGTAGAGAAGATGCTTTGTTACACACTTTGCCCTGCATCTCAGAAAGTTATTCTGAATTCTTAGTGACACGTTTGCTAGTTTGCTTTGTGGGGCAAAGTACAAGTAATGGCAAAAGAGAGTAGCTTTTTTTTTTTTTTCTTCTTGTGGATGTTTGGAGGAAATTCCTGATGTTCTTTGTTTGGAAGCCTAAGTCCATTTGTGTGGGTGGCATTGATAGTCAGTTTGCTGCACCTTTCCCCATCGACCGTGAATTGCACGTGCTCATTTCCTCTCCACACCCTCCTACTGCCACTGTAGTAAAGAATATTTCCTCCAGAAATTGCCCTGACTGGGGTGAGATATAGCGTACTAAGTTTGTTTATGTTTTAACTGTTTATATGTAATCCCAGCAAAGGTTTTAATTCTAAGACCAGAAATAGTTTGTAGAATTGAGATTTAGATGAATGAGGACTTTGGATTATTTTTGAACTCCTGATGCTACAAGAACTACCTCTGAGTAGCATCTGGAACTATTACTAATTACACGATCCAAAGATGCTTGAGCCCCAGAGTGATGGTTGTATTCTTTGGGATGTGCACGTGCAAATCTGCTTTAGGTTTCACAAATAAGCAGCATAATGTGCCATAAAAGGGGTTCAGTAGTGCCTTTGGTTGAGAATGAATCCTAATGAAAATACAGCACATGAAATATAGGAACATCCTTACCAAAATGTCTATGAAATAAAACCTTGTAGAAGAGAGCAGTAAAGAGATTATTTAGCAGTCTGGGAGAGATGCTGCTGTTTTGGGGCAGAAAGGTTTAGTGCTTTCAGAGGGACTGCTGCAGAATCTATCCTGTTTGTAGGGTATTCTTTTCTTTTTTTCTTTTTTTTTGTAAGGGGATTTTTAAAAACAAACAAACAAAACGAATGCTCTTTGAAACTTTTGGCAAATTGACTGAATTAAAGAACTGCCTTTACTATGGGAGGATCTTTGTACCCTGGAAGTAGAAAAGTGTTGGAACACTAGGAGTCGAAGGTGGGGTTTCACTCTTGGAAGGAACTGTGTTTGTTTCCTTAGACTGATACTGGGCACCTTGGGTTAAGATACCATTTTTGGATAGTACTGTGTGAAGGGTGCTTTCCTGAGAAGCATGTGTTTAGGCTTATTTTCTTCACACTCTTCAATTTTTAAGCGTGTGTTTAAAGACAACCATTGTACCTTGTTTAAAAACCTGTTGAGAAGTCTCTTGATAGCTTTGCATCGATTAAATCTTCAAACAAAATGTGTTTCTGCAGAAAGGCTGGAGATTTCAAGGTAGCTCTTCATGTCAGTGTGGTCTTTCGAAATAAACATATTTGGCTCTTAAAGTTATTTAAAATTTATTTCAACATTTTTATTTTTCCTTAGTTACTCTTAATAGCAGGCTATGATATTTTTTCTAAGTGGTTGTTTTCAGCAAGCTATATTAATTATTTTTCTTTTTTTTTATAATGTAACCTCTAGTGTAAATTTGTTTCGTGTCTGTTTGATTTCCCTCCCTCCCTTCCCCGTTTTGGATTGAAGTAGAATAATTACTTCTTTTAGAAACACGATCTCTCCCTTCAGTGTGGCTGCTTTTCCTTTCAGATTTATGTCTGCCAAGGAAAGGACATACTGTAAAGAATGGAAACAGAGTCCGTCTTTTCATTATATTTTTGAGACACCTTTCCTGTTGCTGTTTCTCTGTAGAACTTTTCCCTCACCCCTCATAATGTATATATTGGGAGAAAAATGGGAAAGAATCTCTTAAAATAGTGCTACTGTTTTTCTTACCAACCAGTTTATTCTTTATAATACTAAATTTTTGGAGCATGACATGCTCTCCTTTTTTCTTGGCTGTCGCCAACCAACTGTAGGAACTTCAGAACTGCTGAGATGTCGGCAGACGCATCTGTAAATTCTTTTGAGGCCTGTTGGGTCCATCTCAAAAGGCTTTAATATGTAGATACAGAAAATATAGGAAGAAGCATCGACTTTGTGTTGGGATTTGCTTTTGGTTTAGAAACCTGCATTTAGCTTAATGGTGATGAAGTATAGCAACAAAACAGGGATATTTCAGTGGCTTTTCAATATCCTCATTTTTAAGTCTTTGTTTAATTACTGTTTGTGTCCAAACTAGGTTTTCTTGATGAAAAAAAAACCTTTGAAACATCTTCAGTTAACTGTGTGATTTTGGGGTAACTTTCTGTTCTGATGGAGGAAGAATACTTCGTCCTTATCTGAAGAAAGCCACTTTTTCTGCTTGGCACTCAGAAAAGCTCTTGCAGCAATTGGAACACATTGATCAATTGTGGCTAATTATCCATTAGAGCTTTGAAGTTTTTCTTTGCAGAGGTTACACTCATTACAGAGTCAGCCATCTGAGCTTTATTTTTGATTTGTAAGTACAACAGTGATGCATAGTGCAGAAATGACTTTGATTCTTTCTATAGCATATTCCATTCTATCAGCACTCAGGCTTGTGCAGAATTTTGAAGATGTTTTCTTTCTTTAGGCATGTATATGGCACAAACGTTTGATTTATTTTTTTAATTGTATTTTTTCCCCCTGGAAAAGGTTAATTTCTAGTTCAATGTATTAAAAGAGTTTGTGTTGTATGTATTCAGTTGCTTGCAAAGAACGTTTTCCCACAAATTTCTGTCTTCTGTATTTCAGTAATTATGTGGAAACGTTTGTACACTTTTTTAAGTGATCTTGTTGCCTTGGAATACTTAAAGTTGTCTTTGACCTCCATGAAGTGCTTGGAAGAGGATTTCAAATCTTATTATAAGTGGTAATAAAACACCTGCCTTCCTCTTAATGGGATTTTTAAAATTTTATTTCTAGCTTTACACAATCTTTCCTCCTGTAATAAAGAGTGAAGTAAATTACAATTATTCCTGGGCATTTGAGTTCGTTTACTTCTGAAGAGCCAGGCACTCTAAATGCTCCATGAATCTGTTGGGGTGGGCTTTTGTTAGAGCAGTTAGATTAAAGAGGTGGGAGAGTGGAGACTTCCAGCACAGCATAGGCTTCCTCTGGTTGCTGCTAACCGCATCATCGTTTAATTCTCAAAACCGATTCTGGAAATGTTAGGTTTTTAAGGCATTCTTGTTACTTACTGATTTTAACAGCGAGTATTTTTAAATTAGGATTTTTGTCAAATTGCCCAATCTGCAGATTGGTTTCGGTGAGGAGCTCTCACCTCCGCTGAGATAATGGGATCGTCACCATTCCTGCACTGAAACTGAATTAACTTTTTTTTTTTTGTAACACCACTGGCTTTCTGCCCTAAAATGATTAATCTTTTCCTTGCTTCTCCATCTGTCCCTCTGGCATATACATACCAAGCACTGTGGTGACTTTCTTTTGGAACACGTTACTATAGGATGAAATAGTAATTAGTAGAGACTTAACGTTGTATTTTTTTGTCAGTAAACAGATAGGAGATCATGCCAACATAGTAAAGAAAGCCTGTCTTTCCCACTTTGCAAATGAACATGAATTCCTAATGGAGCTGTCTTTTACTCTTCTCTGAGAGCCTTAATCGGTCAGATGGACCTTGCTTCGTGTCAGAGATTTGTGTTTCATACCAGAGGGAGATAAGAGTACAAAGTACGAAGTCCTTGGCGTGTGCCTGGCTGGAGAAGCTGCTCTTTTGTGCTGAGTGTGGATCGGAGTGGTGGCGATAGCATGCAGGGACTTAGGAGGGATTAACTCCAGGTGGTTGATGCCAGATCACAATAGCTCTGGAACTCGTGTGTGTTAAACTCATCTGGGAGCTGGTGGTGAAGGGGTGCAGATGGCAAAGCAGAGGTCGCTGTCTCTCATTGAGTTACCACACTGGAAAGCAGAAATATGCCTTTTGGAAAGCAGTTCTGTCCCTTTTCCCTGCTAATTACTACCAGTACTAAAAGCAGCCGCATCATCTGTTGGTCTGAATTTCTGATGTTTCTCCATTGCGTAGAACAGATCTACTCTTGCACTCACAGTACTTTGTATGCTTTAACTGATAACTTCCCAACATCTGAGGAACCTGACTGCTCAGTTTCCTTGTCTTGAGAGGAAGATGAGGAAATTCAAAAGGGAAGATGTTTATAATTCTTTAGGCCAAGCAAAGTGATGTACTTCTTGGTAGCAAAAACATTTCAATGGATGGGAAGAGAGAAGAGGGACAAAATAGTGAGTTTTTTAACCAGCCTGAGTGTTGAAAGACCAGAATTTGAAGTAGGTGTAGTAATTTGACAGGGCATTTAAAGGCTTAGGACAATAATGGAGTACTAAGTTGACTGGTTTTGATGAGACTCGTACAAGAGTAAAGTAAAGATTGTGTGGTTTGGTGGCGGCAAGTACTGAAGAAGCTCCAAATCATTCCTGTCCTGTAGTGACTTACGACAGTGATGGCTTAGAGGCAGGAGCAGTAAACCATTTCTGTTCGTGNACAGCAAATGTTGGACACTGCGAGTGCAACGGCTTCGGGAGGAAAGGAAGGGCTCAGGGGTCTGGTCCTAGGGCAAGGAGTTGTCTGGATCGCTGCCATCAAGGGGGAGCCAGCAACACACCAAACTTTTCTAATTTATATTGAATGTGATGTTCATGGTATGAAATAATCCTGTTGGCAGCTTGGGTCAAATGCCCAGGCCTTGCTCCTCCTCGTCCCTGCACCTGGCAAGGCTCAAGAACACTGAGACCATGAATCTCACAGAGCCTGGCTGGCCATAAAGTAAATACTTTTATGAATTCAGACACTAGAGTGCAATTTTCCCAGCATCAGAAGAAAAGTTAGTCCTGGGCCTCTCAACCCAGGACATAGGGGATTTTGGATGAAGAGTGTGAGGTGCTGGGTAGCAGTGGCTCTGAAAGGATTGGATTATTTACATTTCTCTGTCAACTTACAGCTGTTATTTATGGTATAGCTCAAAAGTTACAGCTCAGCCATTTAGAAAACTTAATTTTGAAAGGATGAACTAGTTACTGTCTCCTCAGCATTTAGCATGTTATTTCACACTGGGTTGTTTCAGTGACAGAGCAGGAGGAAGTAGGGAGAATGTCCTTCCTTGTAAATGCAGGGGATTCAGAAGAAAGCGGTGGTGAGTGACAAGTTTGTCTTCCTAGAGCGTTGTGTGCTGTGGAGGGGACAAGCTTTCAGGTGTGCCACTCTTCAACACCGCTGTTAGTTTGTGAAGATCTGGCCTTTTATCAAAGCAGATCATATCTAAGATGTCTCTGCTTTCTCTTCTTAATTGACATGTTCTCTGAAATGATTTAAATTATTAATCTGGGGCTAATAGTTAAATTGTTCTTAGCTTTTGTACCATAGATTTAGGTCCAGAATAATACAAGGATAGTGAAAGGCTGTCTTTGCAACTTCCTCCTATAACTATTTGGTCAGATTCTGAGGTATGGGAACAGTTTGATGGGGAAAAAAAAGGCTCTGCCCTTCCTATTTTTCTATTGTCAAAGCAGATCCGTGAGTGCCATAAGCAGTAGCTTGGCTGTGTATCCTCACACTGCTGCTGTGGAGGCTGCAGTTGTTCACCGCACCCCTCCCCAAGGGTCTTCTAAGCCATTTCCTATCGTGTTTTCAGCTCCCTCCCGCGTCCTCAGATAATCTTTCTGAGGTGCTGACAGGACAAAGCTGGCAATAACGGTGGCTCGTGCAGAGCCCTGGATACGCCGGCTGCTGCGAAACACGGCGGGGAATGGCAAGAGGTCTTTGTGCCTTTCCTTCCTGGAGATGATAATCTGAGTGTCATAATCTACCCTCCTATCTCTGCTCAGCAATCTCAGGAATTTAATTATTTGTGAGAGCTTTAACAAAAAAATAGGTCAAATTGACCAGTGATTTCCAAAGTGATTAGAGAAAAATTGGGTTGAGGAAGGGGGGAGGAGATAAGACACTGATTGTGATGGCGCAGTTGCTCAAGCCCTATTTCCTTAGAATACCTACCTAACACCACAGCTGGTTTTGTGATCCTGCAATCAGCGTCCATCTGAAGAGGCCACTTAATTGCTGCAGGATTGAGTGAATGAATGAAATTTTATTTTGCAGCCCACTCTGTCTTTGATCCCTGTTGTGTTGTTAGGAGAGCAATCAGCTGAAGTTGCTCTGAGCCACACTCAGTCTAACACAGTTTGCGGTGCAGAGAGGGGACACAATATTTTGATGCATTTTTTTGGCTCCTGTTCTGCACCTCTGCCTTCCTGGACTTCGAGACTTGTCTCTGGGTTTCGTTAATGGACTTGGCAACTTGGTCAAGATCTTAAATCATTTTTGTTTCCTGGGATAACTTTTTCTTCTCACCTTTCTGTGTTGCCTCTAGACAACTTCTAATTCCCTTTCTATTATTAGGTTTCATTTTATAAAGAATTAAGCGTATAAAAATGACAGTGATACAAAGTCAGACATAGTGCTTCTGACTAGAGGCCTTATGGCTTTTGTGAATTAATTCCTGTTGATGGGTTGAAGCACGTGCTATTTAGATAAAAGGGAAGATTAAGAATTTCGGTGGTATTTGGTCACCTATATTTTTAATAGCTTTTGCTTTGAAACTAGAGGACTTCAGCTCTTACCTGTTGATATGTCTTTGCTTAAAAGAAAATATTTGTGTTACAACCCTTCTATTCCCAAAATCGGTACTTTAGAATCACTTCAGTCCTTGTCCCAGTAAGATAAGCAAATTAATAAGCTTAAATGGTAAGCTAAATAAATTAGTCTGTTAGATTGCAATTAGATTGTCTGTTGTGGCCATCATGCCTTTTAGTCCTTTAAATAGCTATAGAGGTCTCTCTGAATCCTGTTGGTTTTACACAGCGTTCGTGAAGAACTAATGCAGGATGATGATGATAATCATTACAATAGTATTCACGTCAAGCCAAATGCAGAAAGATGTTGCTTTACACTTACCCGGTCGCCTTCTCGTGCCTCCTGTCATTTTGAGAGCTCAGATTTGTTGTTCAAGCACTTTGCAGATTTGCAGCTTTCGAAGCCCAGCCAAGCTTGTCTCATCTGCTTCCTTTCTTTTTAGGGCTGTTTTCTAGTTTAAAAATCTAGTAGGTAGCAAATTGAATATTACCGGTAACTATTTTTAGTTTACAGGATTGGATCATAATCAGATTACTTCAGCCAGGTTTATTTTCCACTGAACCCATGCTGCTTGGAGTTCTTTGATTCCCGTATCAACCTTTCCTCTTTTCCTTTTTTTTTCCTGCTGTCAGGCTAGTCCCCATCTTGTGCTTTGGTTTGGTTTTGTTGGCCAGAATAACCTCCTTTGATTTTTGTACAGAAGAGTCAGTGCTTCGAAACTTAATTAAAATCAACATTTTAGTTAAAGATGAAGAGTAGTTTTGTGGTGGTGTTCTTTTTTTCTGTACTAATCTTTCTGGACCAACTAATTTAAATAAAATTAAAAAAAGAAATCCTAGCATTGACTTTATGTAGGCATTGGTGGTGCAAGATGGAAGACCAGGAGTGCTGTTAAAGGGAGGTGCTGCTCTGTGGCTTGTGCCTGTCAATGAAGATCGTTTCTTTCTTGCAGGAAAAGTGACAGTGAGCTCAGTCTGTCCTGCCAGACCTTTTATTAAATTTGGGAACCCTGGAGTGAAAAGCAGGATGAGACAGCAGAGGAGAGCTGAGTTTCCCAGAGGAAAATGGGTTGCAAGGAGCCGAACTGTGTACAGTCCTGTGGTTTATGACAACATATTGAAGGGGAAGCTAAAAAAAGGGACTGTGAATAGGAAGTTATGTGCTTATAACAGTGAAGGGTTTTACAGCGTGCTGTATTGGTTGCGCGTCCTGGGAGCCACAGAGGAATATGTGGTAGTGGAGTAACTCTGACTACTTGAATCTGGCTCTAGTGGCAGAGGTATGCAAAGAGGGAGTAGCTCCCTGGTGCTGGGCTAGAGGAAGAAGTACAGTGGGATGTCAGCGGTGATAAAGAAGGGAGGAAAAGAGTAAGCTTTAAAAATGGAAGAAAAGGCATCGTGTGAAGATCCAGTCAGGTATCTCTTAGATTAGATTGGTGAACTTCTTATTTTTGTCTTATCAGCTCTGAGTCTCACCATCAGATGAGGTGTATATGGATTTGGTGACAGACTTCATCTATAATATCTATGAAGCTCCAGGAACCGGAGGAAATTGAATTGTTGTTCTGCTCGAAAAACAACTAAAAAGCAAACCAAAGTACCTCCTCCCTCACCTGCTGCTCAAAACATGGCAGTGGGGATGGCTTGTGTTGTCCAAGGAAGCTAAACCAGGGGTTTGAGTTTCGGGGTTTTTTTCAGCTCAGAAGTTTGGGCTTGTGAGAGTAGAGTGAAATACCCGATCTCCTATCCATGCTCAGCAGTAGGTTCCAGTATCTTAGAGAGTTGCCATAGTAATAAAAAAGGGAACAGAATCTGCTTGTCTTTTTGGGATAGCAGAATTATTGAATTAAATACATCTTTTCCATTAAAGGAGAGTAGCGTTATCATATTTCTGAGAAGAACTGTTTTAGAGTGGAAATAATGTGTTTAAGCTGGTGTCCTGCATGAATCGGATTACTTCTTCAGGCACTTCTAGCCTTAGCTTGTGGTTCTGTGCTGGGGGGATTTATAGCACCCCCTGCATCTCCCCCCCTTGCAATTAATGGAACTGCTGGGTAAAAATCCCTCTGCTTGTGGGAAAGTCAGCTTTACTCCATCAGAAGTCACTGCAGTTGTGAGGAAACAGGAGTGTAAAGCACAAGTTGCCAGAGGAGGTGAGATGAAAGGAGCCACCTTGGGATGGGGTGCAGAGAACGTGGCGTGCAGAAAGAGGGGGTTGCACCAAGCAGAGAAGAAAGGAGATAGAGCTGATAAGAGAGGAAAGGACAACAGGGAAGGGGGAATATCCTTAAGCTTAGAGCAAAAGAGGAGTGAACTGCAACATGACCCAGGACCATTCTTACCAGGTTGCCAGCTCCCTTGTTCATGCTGGTTTATCTTCTTTGATGACTTGTAATTACCTAGTAATACTCTGCTGAATTTTGGATCAGAGTTCTGTTTCAGAAATACAAAAACAAAGGTCTTCTGAGTATCTGCCTTTCTCCCACCTGCCCCCTCATTTCACACAGGAGAAGAACCTGGGGGCAGAGGCAGAAGCCACAGTGTTTGAGCTTTCTGACTCGTTTGCTTGGGAGCCTCTGGTTTCAGTTTGCAGAATGAATAAGCGGTGTAAAAATCTTTACTGTGTATATGCTCCATCATCTCATTATATTTGCCAGTTGTTTTTTGAGATTCCAATTAGTGGTGTAGATAAAGTCTTACGGAAGGTCACCTGATCTTAATGACCAGGAAATGCTGGTTCATGCACACTCGGACACCTTTCAGTGTTGCATTTGCGAGGAATCTGCCTGGTCCTTCCTTTCCTTCCTCTTCCCATGTGCTGCCTTCTGGGCAGTGAGGAGTTGCTGGTAGTTGGCTTTTGCTGGAGTTCCCTCTCTGGCAGCGCTGGCTAGAGGTGGATGCTACTGGAATTAATTCTGAGCTGCTCCTCTGGTTCCCAGTAACGGCTCTGAAACGCTCCAGGTCTTCATAGTGTTTGGCCTCAGGTTCTGCCACTAAAACTCCTCATTGATCCCAGCCTTGGTGAAAAACTGTTATAAATAGGGAAGAGTTGATTAGAGCAGTTCTTGTGTTGCATTGTGCACTTCTGGTCTCTGGAAATCAGAGTCGTGTTAATAAGCTTAACTCCTCTGAGGCAAAACTGAGTTTTTTTAAAAAAAAAACCTTGAAACCACAAACATCTGTGAGATGTAATAAACCCATCCTGTGTCTGGTCCCTCCTGGGTTTTTGTCTCCATGTTTACTTCAGGGATCACCACTTCAGAAAGAAGTTTTTCCACCTTTTTAGACTTTTTTTTTTATTTTTTTTTAAGGTGGGCTTCAAACAGAAAAAAAAAGAAGTCTTTGGCAGTTATTTCAGTGGCAGTAATTGACAAAAATGAAGAGTAGGTTAAAGGGCATGTCTAATGTTTTACAATGTTTGCAAGCTATCTGCATTTTTTTTTTATTATTTTTTTTTTTAAAAAAGTGGTAGACTGATGTAACTCTTTAGCCATAGGTTCCTTTCACTTGCTGGAGCGCAGCTTTGGGCGTTGAAATACCATGTGGCAAGAGCAGATTTTAAAAAAACCCACAAGGTTTCAAATAGAAACTGCTTTGCTTCCGGCTTGATGTCAAAGCACAGCAAGGCATTTCGTAAAATTGCAATCAAGTGTATTACTTAATGACCTGCTAGAAAAGGAAAAATTGTCCTCATCGTATTAAGCTCTCGGTTTGGAAGACTTGAAAGGTTGCTTTGTTGGTGTACTGAGTTGTAATATATTTAATAACAAGATCTATTGAAAAGGAAATACTAAAATATGAAAACCATGTGGTACCTGTTAGAACAGCAGTTCTTTGGTGCTTTAGGGCTGTTCTCATAGTTTAGAATTTTAACAAACTTAAATTTTCTGGTTTTTCTCTTTTGAGATGGAAATATTTGTAATTTTTTTCTTAAAGATCTATTTTCAAACATTTTTCTTCTAAGAAAAAAAAAAGTTAATCTTTCCTGGTGATAAGCTAAAAAACACCTCTCTTTTGGAGCAAGAACTTAAATTTGGTGTAAAATTTGCTTAACATTCTTGCTGCCTAAAGAAAATCTCTCTTCAGCTTTTTGAAAATTCGGCTGTGTTTTAAGATTCTGCTGGAGGCTTTCAACATTACACTGCACAAAGGTTGGCACGTCCGTGTTGGGCAACTTTGTTGTCTGCAACAGGTCCTTTCCACCTCTCCTTTGGTGGTTGAGGATTCTCCGTCTTTAAGCTGCGAGGTCAAAGAAGGACTTTTCCAGTGTGGACCGTGGACAGCTCTGGAAATAAGTTCATGCCTTTGCAGCACTTTTTTCTCCCAGTTTGGGCTCATTACTGTGCTTTCCCAGTGGTGGTGCTGGCTGTAGGGCTCATAGGAATTTGTAGCGCAGCAGTTGTTGCCAGAATAGCTGATATATTATTCAATTTAACAAAACTCCACCGAACCTGCAAGTGAGTTCAAAGACAACTTGAAGGACCAAGTCCTTCTGCAGACAAATGATGTTGGGGATTTAGACGCAAGGGGAAACTGAGTAACAGCCAAACAGCTCATGTTCCTATTTCTGGCCTCTGAAAGGTTTGAAGTAGTTGGTCACAGGCTACTTTCTCAAAATCTCGCTTGTGGATTTAGAGATTTTCTTTGCTGTTAATGTGGTGGGCCATTGCGGTCCATCAGATTGACATGTGAATATTAATGACGAGCTATAGATATCTCATGGACCTGTCTCATACCTCGTCTGAAGTAGTGGGTTAAGATGAGTGTGCATATTTATTAAAAACTTCACTATTAATTCTTCAGGGAAAAGCTGCCAAAGTACACATTATAACAGTGTATATAATTCTATAAAACAAACACAGAAATAAGGAAAATAAAATCCCTAATATTTGTGCAATGTGATAGTAGCCGATACCTCTTCTCTTTAAAAGCTGTCTTAATTACTAATCTTTTAATGCTGTTAAGCAATTGGGGTTTTTTGGTCTTATATGCTATTTGAATTATTCCAACTTCATGCTGGAACACAACGTACTTGGTAACCTCTTACTTTGTCCAAGTAACAGCTTTTCTCTTTTTTTTTTTTTTTATCGTGTGTATGATGGGTCAGATTCTTCTGTATAAGATATGACATTTTTTGTCCAGCGGAGAAAGGCCTGGATCTGGCAGTGGCCACTCTACGGGGGGCAGGTTAAGGGAGTATCCTAATGTAGAGCTACTTCGAGCTCGACTGGGCCAGCTTTCTGAAACCCCAGTGTACAAAGTACACACTGACAAGAGGACGAAGCACAGTCAAGTTGTGTTTATTGGACTCTGCCCTAATGTAATTTACTGCTCTTAACCAGTCCTTCGTCGGCTGGTCGTTCAGTCCGATTCCTGTAAGCATGAAAAAGCAGCCACTGAGCATTTAGGAGGCTGTCCCACTGATAAGCTGACATGCACGGTCCCTCTTCCAGCCATGAGAATAGTCCTCCTGAATCCCTGCTGGTAAAGGAAGTGAAAAGAGCAGGACCATGTTAAACCAGTGTGTTGTGTAAGGAAGGACTGGACAGGTCAAAGGAAGGGGAAAATAGGATTGAATATTTGAAATAAAGACTTGCTCAGTGGTTGGTGTTACATGTAAGACATTCTGACAGATGATAAAGTCATCTAGAAATCTTCCCAGTGAGATACAGGGAAGCACAAACGTGATCTCTCAACTTTTATTTCCCTAATTTTGGAGGGAGGAAGGAGGGTCCTATTCTTTCTCTTTGAAAGAAGTAAATTCCTGCTAAAAAGTCTTTTCAGGACCTTTTGTCTAGAGTCAGGCTAACTGGCTCAAGAAACAGATTTTGCCATTTCTCTTTTGAGATTGTTCTCGAGGCGAGATGGGACAGTGTTCCCTTTACTTTTTGTGGGGGGAGTCACATTTCTGCTTCTATTCTTATGGAATTTTGGGGGTGTAATTTGTCAAGGGTGTTAGCCTTAGAAAGATGTACTTTTGTTCAGGCATTTTTCCTCAAGTGCCAGAACATAAGTAGATGGGCATTTGCTAGATGCCTCTATATATTCCACCCCACTCTCCCATTTCTAGCCTGTGTACAAAGTCCCGCTAGGTACACAGAGTGCACAAAGTATTACACGATTTGGGGTTTGTTTGGTTTTTGGAATTTTGTACAGTATTAGGAAAGGTAATTTCTGTCAATGCATATTGGGAAGAGTAATCTTTTTTTCTCCTTTGCGTTTGCACAATGATTTTGTAAGTTGAGTTGCAAGACTTCAGGCACACACTGTTGTGTAAATTTGTAAAATACTTTTTTAAGAATTTAAATTTGATTAAAGTTGTGAAATTGAGCGTTCAATATTGAGCAACTTAAACTGGAATTTGGTCTTTGTGAATGCAAAGGTGGATATTTGACATACGTTTTCTCTCTCTCTTTTTTTTTTTTTTTTTTTAAATGTCCCTTTGGAATCAAGGGAATGATAATAATTTCATTCATTCTTTTTCCAGATGGGAATGGCAGGTAACACTAGTCCCTTTGGGCAACCTTTCAGTCAAACTGGAGGGCAGCAGATGGGAGCTACGGGAGTGAATCCTCAGTTACCGAACAAGCCAGGCATGGCGAATAGTTTGTCTCCCTTTCCTGCCGACATCAAGAGTACTCCCGTCACCAGTGTGCCAAATATGGTGAGTTCTACCTGCCCATTGCCCTTGTTCTTTACGTTTTTTTCAGTGTGTTTTGAATTCCTGGGGGATTCCAGCTTCTGCGACATTAGTGGACAACTACTCCCTGGTCATTTAAATGTCAGATTTGCCCTCTGATTCCTCAAACCACTCTGCGGGGTACATTTTTATGCAGTAATTTTAACTTTCTAAGCAATCACAGCGTTTTGTTACAAGTATTGCATTAAATCCTTTCATTTTGTCTGGTGCGTCTAGTTCCAAGTGGGATGAAAATGTCTTGTGTGTAAGTGCTGTTCACGGTATCGGGGAAGTTGTCAGAGTTGGAAGGGACCTTTAGAGACCATCCCGTCCAACTCCCCTGCTAAAGCAGGGTTGCCCAGAGCACAGCACTCAGGGCTGCATCCAGGTGGGGCTTGAAGGTCTCCAGAGAAGGGGACTCCATACTCTCCCTGGGCAGCCTCTGCCAGGGCTCTGACACCCTCACTAGAAAAAAGTTTCTCCTCATATTCAAATGGAACTTTCCATGTTCCAGCTTGTGCCCGTTGCCCCTTGCTCTGTCACCGAGAACCACTGAGAAGAGTCTGGCTCCATCCTCTTTCACCCCACCCTTCAGATACTTGTGAGCATGAATAAGGTCTTCCCTCAGCCTTCTCTTCTCCAGGCTAAACAGTCCCAGCTCTCAGCGTTTCCTCCTCAGGGAGATGCTCTGATCCCTCCGTCATCTTTGTTGCCCTACGCTGGACTCTCTCCAGTAGTTCCCTGTCTCTCTTGAACTGGGGAGCCTAGCACTGGATGCAGTACTTCCAGTTGTGGCCCCCCCAGTGCAGAGCAGAGGGGGAGAATGACTGCCCTCCACCTCCTGGCCACACTCTTCCCAACACATTTCAATTCCTAAATCAATTAGAATGTGTTGGATACATCGTCAAATTCCTGAAACTAAATAGTACCTTTAGGAACAAGTTCTTCACTGAGGGTGGTGGAACACTGGAGCCCGTTGCCCAGGGACGTGGTTGAGGCCCCTTCCCTGGAGGTATTTAAGATGAGGCTCGATGAGGCCCTGGGCAACCTGGGCTGGTTGGGGGTGTCCCTGTGACTGCGGGGAGGAGGGATTAGATGACCTTTGGAGGTCCCTTCCGGCCTGGACCATTCTATGATATCCTTTGGATCTAGTATCGTAAACACATCACAGTCTTCTTAGTTTATATTGTGTGTGATTTGCATCTTACAAGTTTCTGAGAGTAGTTCTTATTAGGACACCTTGCCCCGGTTTGTAGTATTCTGTTTACTAGAGTTTTCTTTATAAAGTGAGATTAAATATTCCCATTTGTCTCAGTTTTTCTGCGTATTAATCAAACTGCTTGTGTCGTTTCTATGGAAACTCCAGCTTGTTGCATGCTATATTCTTATACATGATAGCAGTTACTATAGAAACTTGTAAAACCTTCCATAAGATGCAAATTGCTTATTTTTTTAATTTAACTTGAAAACCAGCTATTTTTTGGCACAAGCAATGCTTGTCCATCAGTGAGTTTACTACCTGCCTATGACTAACAGAGCTATATGTGAGAGGGAACGGGATGTAATAAACTTCCTCTTTTCTCCTGATTTTAGAGGGAGGGAAACTAATTTTCCTTCAGTTACGCTGTGAAATCTTCCATTATCATCCGTCATTTAGTGCTTATGGTTATGGAAAGGAACTGGTGACCAGGATTAAGAGCATGTACAGAATACCACTTGCAGTTGTGCAGAGTATTTGTAAAAGACAGTTTGCTGCATGACTATCCTAATTCTGTTTTCACAATACTTTGTTTGGATCAGGTGTAAAGCAAATGAATTATTGCTCTGATTGTGGGGAGAACCTGCAAATCTGATCAAAGTGGATTCATCTCAAGGACTGGCTGATTCTGAAGCCTAATTTTGTCCTATTTAAATGCCAGGTTTTGGGAAGCCCGGAACTTAATATACTCACTTAATAGTATAGGATGTAATGGCAGATATTCAGGTGGAATAAAAAAAGGTGTTTTCCATCAAGGCTTGTCTGTTCGGGGAGGAAGTAAAAGAAAAAGCTTTCAGTTTCCTTTCTCCCATCAAGTCCAAGAGACAGAGGAAAGCAAGGGAGACTTACTTTCCCAGTACTATCAACTGCACTTTCTTTAAAATGTAAAAAATGCAAGTTGTCTCCCAAGAGGACAATCAAAACCGTCTTTCTTTGTTTCTCGGGTGTCAAAAGCTTTTTATGTCCCATATATCTTTTTCTTCCTCAAGGCAATAGGGAGAGTATTAACCATGTCAGGCAATAGGTGCGGGTACTGTCAAGCCTAAAGGTCTCAGCCCTGCTCATGGATCATACAGTGGTTAGAGCTGGGTTTCGGTCCTGATGGAGGAGGTGGAACTTTCATCTTTAGAAACTGAAGTTTCCATCTAAACATTTTTATTGCAAAGCCAAGAATTTAAAAGGAAACATCAGACTTAAATTTTAACCTTTACTTGGCAGCAGGGAGTAGTTATTTGGTAATATTACATACATTACATACATAGCCATATGCTGTTCCTTCCTCAGGGACTTTGCTTTATTTGGTGTAAAATATGAACAATGCCCTCCGAAAGAGCACATAGTCAACATTTTGTCCTGGTTTTGCTGCTCAGTGTGTAGCTGTGGGCCTTTTTGACTGTATGTAGTAATAACATTTCACTCGGCCAGCCCTTTCTGAATGGTCTTTTCTGTGGCAGTCATCACTGCAGTGGGCACATACTTTGGATTAGTTAATTTTCACAGTGTCTTTCTGAGATAAAGATGCCCAAGTTTTAAATGCGAGACTGAGAGGCACAAAAAGAGTAAGACTGGAAGAATCTGCTGATTCTGATCTTGAGGTTTGTAGGCTCTGGCTTGCTAAAGACTTACTTGTTTAATGTCTCAAAACAGTATCTAAGGGTAAAATAACATTCACATGGATTAGATGTGTTGTGCTCCCACAACTCGTGGAAGTGATGTCTGTGTCTCTCATTGGGCAGCTAAAATATGACCCACATGACACTGGTGAAAAGTTGCTTGTGAGAGAGGCCGTTCCCCCGAGTTGAAGCTGCGGTGTTGGAACCATTATGCTGTACTTTCTTGCTGCAGTCTGTTCGCTGTGGCCCAGGATGCTTTAGGACCTTGGAGATGACAGTTTGATTTCATGTATTGGGCTTTGTGCGTGGTCTGTCCCATCTCCTGGAGGAGGCAGAAGGGAAGTGGAAAAGGAGAAAGCGTTTTGTTACCATCTATTGGAAATGAACCTGGGGAGGATCAGTTCAGCCTCCACCTACTACAGCAAGTGAAAGAAAGACCAGCTACAGTGTTTCAAAAAGATCTCCAGGGTTTTTTAGTGAGATGATTGGAATAGCGTATCTTGCTAAACCAGCCCCCTATAGACTACCCATGGCTTAAAGGGCCCCAAAAGTGTTCTTTCACCTGAGAAACAAACCCATGTGAATGAAAACGCTGGTTCTATGTAGCTTGTCTGAGGCAGGAAACCAGATCCCAGCGTGATGTTAAACACCTTGGTTAGCACTAAGAATAGAGAAGAGGAAATAAAGGTGCAGCTGTCGTCCTAAGACCCTTTGGGCCTGAAAAACAAAACATTTAAGACATTTTTTTGAATACTCCTGTCAGTCTTTTGCCTTCCTCTATAACCTTAAGTGTTGTCCTGGTTTGAGGTAAAAAGAACCAATTTTCTGTTGTACAATTTTACTTTTAGCTGGGCCTCTTCTAGCTGACTAAACTCTGAAATTAACAGCATGCTGTTCAGAAAACTGTTCACTCTCCTATTGTTAAGAACTGATCATACGAAGGAATGGTGCAGAGAGGCCCTTGCTTGTCCTTATTGCTGTAACAGCCAAGGTCAGGGAATTTCGTTATTTGCCTTGTTGGAGGGTTAGAAACAGAAAAACATCGAGGGGTCACACCTATGGGGAGAAGTGGACAGGACAGGGGTCCCAAACCTGACCAGATGGAGTATTCTATCCCATCTGCATCATGCTCATAAAAAGCACGCTCTCGTAAAAGCTGAGAGATCAAAGGGTCAACTCTCTTTCTTTGATGGCAAAACCACGACACGTGTGCATTGCAGAAGTAAAGCAGGAGATGAGTATGTTTCTTACCCCGCATTATTCTAAGTGTCATTATTTGTGGCATCCCTGTCCTAAACACTAGCCAGGGGTTTTCCCACTGCTGGGCACAACCCTCGTGCTGGCAGCCAGGATAAATATCTACTGCAGCAGTGAATTATTTCTTTTTTAATCCAAATTCAGGCTACCCCTCTCCTAAAAGCAACACACTCTCACTTCTCCCTGCCTCCCAAATGAAGTTGTTCTCTGAAGTGTTGGCTCGTCTTCCAGCCCTTGTTCCAAGCGTGACCTTACACTAGACCCTGCGAAGCACATTTGGTTTAATCTCTTTAATTAGAAAAGAAGTAACAAACCTTACGGTATTAATATGATTAAAAGGTCAGCATTAAGGTATTAATTTTCAGTGCCAGCCAGATGGATTGATTTTTTTTTTTGTTTGTTTTGTTTTCCTAACTATGGATCAGAACAATATATTAGCTTTTGCTTTGTGTGACTGTTGGAGAATACGATCAGTTTTCCTTACAGAGTGGGCAGCTTGAAATCTTGAGTGACAGGCTTGTTTCCAAAAGAAGGCTGTTGCGGCGTTGGAAGTTTTGGTGGCACGTTACTGAGGTTCAGTTGGATGCAGGGTTGGCAGTACTGCGCTGCGGTGAGATCATGCACAATCTCTGGGCTGTGGAAGGGAGCCGTGCTCTGCGCTTTGGCACTCGGCGCAGTGTGCGACCTGTACGGGAGCCAGGAGCCTGTGATTTTCCCAGTGCAGGGACTCTGGGATGTGCCGTTGGTGGGGGGAGCCCCATTAGACCTTTCAAACTTACCGAAGCATTGCAGCGTCTGCAGTCCTGCATACTCCAAGGGTGGTGACGAATGGTTTTGTCATGGGCGTACCAGTAAATCTAGTATTTCTACGTGGGTTAGGAGTAGAACGTGTGAAGTTTGGCTCCCAGACACCGACTTGGTTTCACAGTTATCCTTATGACCAGCAGATGGAGTTGAGAGAATAGTGCTTTTTGGAAGCAAAGGAAATAATTTCTCCTTGGGTCTTTTGACTTGGAATTGGAGTGGCACATCTTCTCTTGCATTTTTTGCCCTGATCTCTTATTAAGAACTATATCTTGAGTTTTCTGTTGCATTATTGCTTGTTTCTTTGTTTCTTTCAGTGTCCCTTGGGTTTCTTTATTAGCAGATTTGGATCAGAAGCAAGGAAAATGACGGAGGGATGTCTTAGTTGAGCCTTGCTGCTGATCTCATAGAGAAAGCAAGAAAGCTTTTAAGCTAGCTTTTTTCAGATTTAATTAGAACAAGTAGAACTGTAGCTACTTAAAATATACAGCTTGTATTTTATTTTAGAGACCAGAAATAAAAGACCTTAAGAAAAATCTCTGTTGGGCCCTCACAGTGAGGAAGACTTGCTTTCTTAACCTTTCCATGATTCCCCCCCCTCCTCTTGCAGCAAACTCAGTCTCCTCTTTCACTGCAGGAAAGGGCTGTGATGATGTTTATCTGCCTCCACTCTCAGCAGCAGCCTCCCACCATCTGGTGGGCTTGCTCTTTGCTGTGCTCGCCTTCCCCTTGCCTGCCCTGACCTGTGCTCTGAAAGTTTCTCTTCCCCAGGCGCGTTCACTTCTCTTCCTCAAGAAAATCCCACATGATTTTAAGTGGAGGAGCAGCATTAGCAAACAGCTGGGAAAAGCTCTTGTCTGGGTTGCTTAGCTGTGATCTCCTAAAGGAAAAGATCTTAATAACCTGGAAGCAAATCGAACAGATAACGTCCAGTGCTGGAGAAACTATGTTATTATGTTGGGAGCAAAACAGACATCCCTATTTTGTCTTGGTGCAAGAGCTCATCCTGGGAACGTGTATTGCTTTGAATGGTGGAACACTGTAATTTTTGCACTATCCATAAATAATGGTGCCAGGCTGGTAAAAGCAAGCTGAAAAAGATGATCTGCTCTCTCCCCAATCTTCTGGCTCACATTCGCCTTTCCTGCCCTCTCAATAAGAATATATGTGGTGGAGAATATTTATTGCTATTTCTTACTGTCTTCCAGCAGCTGAGGTGAAGTACTCCATAGCCAGGACTCTGACAGCTTGGCTTTCCTTCACTTAAAACTTCTTATTTGTCTCTTATCCCCAGGTTGGGTTTTTTAATGTTAATCATTCGTCAGTCTGTACCCAGTAAATTTTGTATAAAGCTCTCGTAAAATTTTGTTTGCTTAATTTCCTGGGTGTGAGAGCTGGACTCTGCAGGTTCCTATGACAAGCTTTGTTCCTTTTTGTTGCTTTGAAACACTTCTTCGTGTTTCTTGTCATTTGATGGTCCTTCAAATCAGAAAACTTATAAAGACCAGGGAGATGAAACTCCAAAACCGTATCCTTAAGAAAGATTCAAGTTCTGATTCCTTCTGCTATTTGGATGAGAAAATGCAGGGTTATTTGGCACAAATGCAAGCCTTTGTACTTGTACTTCCACTCGTGTCAGTCTCTTCTGTCTGTGCCTGAACTTCTCAAGCCAAAGCAGACCTTCACGTTCCTGGTGTCAGAAGGATCCTTCCTCTGTGGATAGGACCAGGCTGTTCAGATCCTGCCTGTTCATGGTAACTGGTGGAACCAGAGAAACCACTATCTTCACCATCCACGTGGAGAATATCTGAGGGAATTCCAAGAAGTGTAAAGTGGTTCTGTGTCATGTAGAGTGAAGCTCTGGTAGTTGCTGGAGAAGGCCTGGCTTTGTTGGGTGACTGCACTGAGAAATGTCTCCTTCCTTGAAGCGATCAGAGAGCTGCTGCTAGAGCTCTCCTTGCAGCCTTGTGACAGAACGGTGCTTCTGGGCTGCTCAGAGCTGGTTCAAGGCTTATTAGAGCATTCTGGCAATCCCTGTTTGCAGGAAGGACTTCTTTCAATCTTAATGTAAATGTGCAGAGTACATGATGGGAGTTGACCACACTGTGAGTAGTTAATTCAGATAGAATCATTGCTAATTAGAAGTATTTTTTGTGATTTACAGTTCACGTGTATATCCACTTTATGCCCACTGTCCCTGCTCTGAAAGGGACCCTCAGGATCACACTCAAAGCCTGTGTTTGAGGAGGAACTGATGAGGTTTGGATGTGTTTTCACCCTACGTACTCATGCAAGAGTGCAGGTGGGATGGAATCTTGCTCTCTGCAACTGCTACAAGGGTGGTTTTCTTTAAGTCTTAATTGATAGATGTGCCCATAATGTGGATGACATGTTAAAAATCTCTTGTCGCTGTTAAATAACATCCATTTTCTAGTCCAAGATGTCAACAGTCTGAGAAGAAAACCCCAAGTGCTACCTGCCTTCTGGTTAGGGTGAGGGAAGGTCTATAAAACAAACACCTCGATCAAAATAGTTAACCTTTATGGCAGTGCGTTTTTAATTGTCTCACAAATATCTACTGTTGATTACAAACCTGTCTTAAAGAACTAAAAGGCATTGACTAAATGCGGGATTTTTCCTAATATGGTGGCTCCAGAAGGTGGTATTCTTTTGCCAGAGAGAATGAAAGTACATGGAAATGTCTGGTCATTTCTGTAAAGTAAAACCTCCAGGGATCTTTGTGTCCATCCAAGCCCACGGAAGTGAGTTACTTTTGCATTTGTGCTGCCCAGAAGCATGAGAAGTTTTTATTCTTCAGACTAGGGACGGGGCAGAACTCTCTTCCTGTGTGAATATGTAATTTTCATAATTTTAAATAGTATTAATAGCTTTGCACTGTAGGAGTGTGTATTACTCTGTTTCTATAAAACTGATTAATGAAGCTGCCATCTTTATTTTAATTGTGGGAGCAGAAGTGGCTGAATTTCCTGCTTCACCAGAAAAATAGTCAGTTGTTCAGGAGAAACAACATGAAGCCTCCTGCTTGCTCTGCAGTGGGGTGATTTCTGTGGTCCTTGGAGGATTTAAGTAGCTTTGGTGTGACTGCAGTGCCCTGCCGTATCTCCAGTTTTGAACTGATTCCTACAGACCAGTGGTCTTACAAGACAAAGAGTCGACAGTCCTGAAAGTAGGATGGTAGAAAGATCATTAATTATATTTGCACGGTTAGGACTTTACTAGGTTGGAATAGTGACCAAGATAACTCTATAGAGCTATAGGCGATACTGAGAGCTCTTCTGTGGGTTGTTTTTTTTTTGCCTGCCTGCAGGCACTCTCATCTGGACCAGTGCTTGTTCTTCTAACTTCTGATACTCCATGATTCTGCTTTTTTGTTACTCAGTCTTCAAGAAATCCTTTCGCACAGGGCATCTGTGGTGATATAGCTGTAGTCATGTCTGCTAACTGAAAGGTAGTAGCCACAGGAGAACTTTGGCTTGGGAAACAGGTTTTTGACGGGGATGAAAACATCACTTCCAACAAGATTTTCTTTGGCATGGTCTCTGTATTTTCCTGCAGATTGGCCAAACTAATTGTTTCCTATTTGTGACCCAAGAATTGTTTCAGCAAAACCTGTCTGCTCTTGTGGATTTGTTCACAGAAGAAACAGAAGACTGAATTTCAGCCACATGCTCAGGGAGCATAAGTGGTTGGGTTTCCTTCATCCTCTTTCCTTCTACTACTCTTTTTCTGGCAAGATCAAGACAAACAGATGCAGCAATTCCTCATTGTTTAAGACTTACTGTAACTGTTATCAGTGGTGGAATTTCCACCTTCTTCATCATATATCAGTTATTATGTTTTCTACATGTTTTCTTGTGTGCTCCAGAAGAAAAGGTAGCTCTTTGCTACCTGCACACCAGGTTTTAAATGCGAGGACAAAGCTTTCTGCTGGAGTAGTGAGAACCTGGGTCAGGGAACCTTTCGTTGATCTAAGAAAATGAGGGGTTTGCTGTTAAAGTGCTCTGTTTTGTAGGCTGTGGAATTTTCTGGGGAGTCCTTCTCAAAGGTCAAAAGCAGAGCAGGCTACAAACGGTGTATTTTGTCTCTTAAGTGTGATTATGATTTTATTATTATTATTATTTTTCCCCTTAAAAGTACTTAGCAGGCTTTGATCAGTAGTTCTGTAGACAGCACTGAGCTATTTCCTCAATGAACTCCCCGGTATAATCCTGTTCTTATATTCTGTTTGTAAGTGGGTTTAATGGCTGATTTTCCTTATGGAGCTCGGAAGTTAGTGAGCTTTTCAGTGATAACCCATGTTTACAGTGTATAATCAAAGTGATTCTTGGGACAGTTTCATGTTTGTCCATGAGATTAATCCAGGCTGCACATCACAGGGATTTAAGCATTTTTGTAGTCCCATAACTGCTCCTGCTCACAGAGTTGGTGCAGGCTGCAGATGTGCTTAATTTTGGAAGCCGGGTTTCTACATTTGTTGTCCTTCAAAGGTCCTAGAAGTGGTAGAAAAGCTTCTAAATCTGTGCTGAAGAAATGACATGTTAAGGAAACTGTTTCTCTTGTGTGCTGTTCCGAGCCGTGGCTGAGAGTGAAGATCTCTGTGGGTGTGCAGAGCCTCTCGGGCAGCGCTCAGGCATCGGTACAGAAGTGAGTCCACAGAGAATGGATGCTGGAAATAAAACAGGGTTTTACAAGCTGAGACAACCTTTTGTAGTTAACTCTAGTTCACTTCAGTAGCCATAATGCAATCCAGATTTAGATGGCCCTTTCTGGGAGAAAACTATACATTTTACCTTGGAGACTTCCTCTGGGAGAGGAATATCAGCGCTCACTTGTCAGAAGAAAGGCTAATTTAGATGTGGAAAATCAGTTCTGTTTTTCACTGTAATACATAGAGGCAGTCAAATTTTTGACTGTCTTCTCCCAATGGGCTTCTCTTTCTGTTGGGGACAAGAAACTAGGATTGAAGCGTATAAAACCTATAATGTGAAAATATAATACAAAACAGACTTTAATTCCACCTCCAAGTGAGGTAAGAGCTCATTCCTCTTGGAATTATGAGCTGTCTAATAAACAGAAGATCTTGGATGCCTTATTACTTAAACTGTTGTTCACAAATGTCTTAAGAGAGGAACCTCTCAGTACTTCTTTTGCTGTTCCAAGGTTGGAGAACGCTGCAGAGACTGGTGTAATAGTCCTTGTAGCCAGGGGTGGTGAATAGTCTTGTGATGCTCCAATTGTTATACAAAATTGAGACTTGCAAGTGCGATGCTAAACTTACCTGTTCTCTCAGTCCCAGATGCAAACCCAAGTCCAGCAAGTGGGGATCGTACCGACGCAGGCGATGGCGACCGGGCCAACGGCGGATCCGGAGAAGCGCAAACTGATCCAGCAGCAGTTGGTGTTGCTGCTTCACGCTCACAAATGTCAGCGGCGGGAGCAGGCCAACGGAGAGGTGCGGGCTTGCGCTCTGCCGCACTGTCGAACCATGAAGAATGTCCTCAACCACATGACGCACTGCCAAGCTGGGAAAGCCTGTCAAGGTGAGGGCGAGTTCTGAAGCTGCTCTTGCAAAGGAGCTGTGTAAGGTTTCTTGCGTGTTTGTCAGCAGTGTTTCTCTTCTTGTCAAGAAGATCCCTACACCTGGCACAAACCGAGTGCCAAAACTGGTTCTTTAATTAAAGAGCTGCTCCCTTTTTCATTACCTTTGCCCAGTTTCCATTTCTGATCGCTTCACAGGTGTCAGTTTAGAAAACAGAATGCAATATTTGCCCTTTAAAGTCATAGAATGATTAGAATTGGAAGGGACTCCAAAAATCAGCAAATTCCAACCTCCCTGCCCTGGGCAGGGACACTTCCCACCAGACCAGGTTACTCAAAGCCCCATCCAGCCTGGCCTTGAACCCCTCCAGGGATGGGATATCTACAACTCCTTTGAGCAACCTGTTCCAGTGTCTCACCACCCTCGCGGTAAAGAATTTATTCCTAGTACTTCATCTAAACATCCCCTCTTCCAATTTAAAACCATAATCCCTTGTCTTACTGCTCCACTCCCTGATAAAGAGTCCCTCCCTATCTCTCCTGTAGCCCCCTTCAGCAACTGGAAGGCCATTATAAGGTCTCCCTGGAGCCTTCTCTTCAGGCTGAATAACCCCTGCTCTCTCAGCCTGTCTTCATAGAAGGGGTGTTCCAGCCTTCTCCTATGAAGAAAGGCTGAGAGAGTTGGGGTTGTTTAGAAGTATGAAAGTACCAATGTAGCCCTGCAAGTGTCTTTTTCATCTGCTTTGTCGTATACAGAGGGTGTAATATCCACCATGTCTTTGTCTTAGATTTTTAGTACTGGTTCCCTTCATTTGTTACGGCATTATTGATGTGTCCCAAAAAATTTTAGCTGTTTAGTTGCATACACTACTGCTTGTAAAGGAGAAAGAGTAGAGTTGCTCTAAAACAATGAGATGAGTTAATTCAAAACCAGTTAACCAAGGAGTGACTGTAATTCTATGGCTTTTCCTTGTTACAGTTGCTCATTGTGCATCTTCGAGACAAATCATCTCCCACTGGAAGAATTGTACTCGGCACGACTGTCCTGTGTGCCTTCCTTTGAAAAACGCCAGTGACAAAAGAAATCAGCAACGTAAGTAGTTCTGCTGCTGTCACAATGGAGTTAACACTGGTAAAATAAAGTTGATCAGACATGCAGTGGAGCAATAAACTTCCGCGGTGTCCCAGTAAACTAAATAGCTGTTTAATAATCTTGTATAAGGATTAATATACCAGTGGATTCTCCTTTCTGATCACTGAATGTAATTTATTACTTAAAAACAGAAGAATTGAAAAAGAAAAGTCTCAGATCCAGTGCACATCTGTTTTTAGAGGCTGTGGCAACTCCTGACTGGTGTTTTATTGTGAGGCAGGTCAATAGTTTCCAGTTCTAACACGGTTTTGGATGTAGGTAGAGTTTTGGGGGAGATACAAGCTACTTCATTATTTTTTCTTGCTGCTAGAAAGAATTTAAATCAACATACTAGAGATTGAGAATAATCAAAAATGTTTGTTAAAAAAAGAATAATTGTGCCCAAACATATCTGGTCCAGGTATCTAAGTGTATTTAATGGTGGTATGGACCAGCTGAAGTTCTGCAAATCCGGGTGAGTTTGCCCGTGCCTCTCTTTATAGGAGTATAGCTGTTACTGATTCCTGGGGACAGTCAATTTCTGGTGCATTTCTTCCCTCTTTCTCTGAAACACAAAATACTGAACTCGGGTTGGGAGGTTTGCTTCTCATCAAGTCCTTTGAAAAGAACATTTTACAGCACAGATGCCGCGGTGCTGGAAGTAATAGTATGCTGAAGTATATTTAAATAAGGGTTTAGAAGTGGAAAATAGCTGGAGGACTCGCAAAGCTTGTGCATTTGAATTGTGTTGGAAGCATTCTGCTAATTTCCATTTGGGCTGAGATGGCAATGAGGAACACTAATAAACCTTGGGGGCCAGAGGAGAGTTGCTGGGATAGGGGAGATCAAGGTAGAGGGCAGAGTAGCTGGTAAGAGTGTCCAAATTATCCATTGAGAATGCTCTCTTAGTTTCAGGAGGGTGTTTTTTCCCCCCAAAACTGAAAAATTTGTAAATACAGAGCTGCTCAGAGATAAGAATTTTGATTTCATTTTGCGAAGCTTCTCCTTGGTAAACAAGATGGATCTTGTGTGTTGAAAGTAGTAATTTGCTGTAAGTGATTAGCTATGTTTGGCCTTCAAAAAATGTGTTGAAAGCTTTTGCTTTTTAATATGACACAGTCCATTTGTGTGTAACATCCTTATTACACAGTTGTTATCAAAGTGCTAACAATATCTGGCACAACAGAATTGTTTTTTTCAATACAAGTTGCTGTAGAGAAGTAGTTTGTGCAGTATTTGTTTTTACATCATTCATAAAACTTGTCAAAAAAGAGGACGCTTGAACTAGAATGGTCCTTAAAATTAATTTTATTTTGGGATCAAATAGGCTGTTGTTTGAATACAACAGTATTATAATGGATAAGTGTGGAGTTTGCTTCTCTTGTTGTATGTGGGGGAGATAGATATGAAAGTTCTTTTCTGTTCAGTTAATTGATAGTCCAGTGGTAGTAACCATGAAAATTGGCAGTTTCTTATGCTGACGTGAAAGGTTCTTTGTCCTGGATTATGTCTCTGCCGTCATACACGTAACACCTTGTGGTTTGTTTGAAGGTAAAAGATGAACACTAAAAATACCTGTTAGGATATATTATGAAGGATACCCCTTTTTAGCCATTCCAAAACCTTTGTGAAATGATTCATAGGTGCGTTAGAAAACCCTGTGCCTGATCAGGTGAAAGCTAACCTAAGATGGGTTAGTTTAAAACTTGGAGAAAGTGTTGGCTTTCTTAGGAATAAGTAATTATAGCACCTACTAATTTGGGAGGAGAAGGCAGTCTGTGCATGGTGGAATACAATGAGAATATTTAGAAAGGGAAAAAGAAATGAGAAGCATAGTGACCCTTGTTACTTTGTCAGGCTGTCATCCTTACAGAATGAATGACCATGCAATGGTCATCAAAGACCTTGAGTCTTACAGTGTCCCTTTCTGTGAGCTCATACCTGTTTTACCATTGTTGTTTTGTGTGCTGTGGTGCCTGTGCTGGACTTCCAGGTGATTCCTCCAAAGTGTGCCCATCTTTTAGTAAGCTCTGCAACTTGGGCACATGGGAAACATTGCTATCTGGTGACTTGCTTCCACCCCTCCTGTGTGCGATGGCTCCTGTGCTCTTTGTCACTATCTGTTCCTGCTCCTTGGGGGATTCCCTCTACCTGCTGCAGAAAGTTTTAGGTTATTACCATGGAGCTGTTTCTTTCCAGGTATCTTACTCCATGTTTTGGTGGTTTTGTTTTTAAAGTATTCCTGAGCTGTCTTTTATTATGTTTGTTGATAGTAACACGACTTGTGAATAGGACGTGTTGGGACAAGTTTGAAACTTTCTGTTCCCCATGACTCTTTCTGTGTTACACCATGTCTACCTCTGGGACAATAAGGAAACTACAAAAAACAAAAGGGGTTTTTTTTTGACATTCTGAAAAACTAAGCTTTTCTTTTAAATATACCAGTAACTTCTGTGTTTTCAAGTAGTGGCTTAAAATTTGGTAGAAATGTTTTGTCGTTGGAGGGTTGTTTTTTAAGGAAGTAATTCTTCCTCCCTGCTGAGCCTGTCACAATTTGAGTGATAAACTCTTGCAAACAGCTGTTGATACATTTCCTACCTGTATAGCTTTTACAGCTCTTTATGCTGTTATTTTTCTGAAGATTTGCCTTGTCATGAACAGACTTGAGCTTCTCAGGTCTGTCTTTCCTGGTTAGGGCAGGTGTGTATTGTGCCACCAAACACTCCTGGCTGTGCTTCCAGAGGTGATAGGTGTGCTGTGCTCTGGTCGCCATTTATTGTGACCTGGAACCACCCTCGTGCAGTACTGATGTGCTTCATTCCAGGATTTAGGCTCTGGAAAATCTTTGGGATCCCTGTTCAACTGAGTGAGACTGGAAGATAGAGTTTTGAATATGATTTCCTCTGTATTTTTTTCCTCGCAGGAATATTTTAAATAAAAAGCAGCAAGGAAGAAGCTGGAGTGAGAGAGACGATGATTAGTGTTCTCAGATTTACTCTAAAAATCTGATTTCTAAAGAGGGCTGGGCCGGAAATTCAGGAGTACATGGACTCTCAGGGGCTAAAGGGGTGGGATTCTAAGGAGGAAAACGGAAATAATGACTAGGCATTAGCTATATGAGGAGTGGGGTTATTGACTATGGGCAGAAAAATGAAAGAAGACCTGGATTTAGAGCATTTGGGACCTGACCCTTTGTAGAGAAGGAAGTGTGTTGGTGTGCAGGGAAGTGTATTCAGAAAGAGTAGGCAGCAGTTTCTTCACTAGATCCCATTTCCTGTAAAAAACAGGCAACCAGGAAATCCAGTTTGCTCAAGTCTTAATAACTGTCTGTAAAATCTACAAACTAAATGTGTCTCTTATTTTTTTCAAGTGCTGGAAATGATGCATAGTGATGACCTACCAGCTCTCGGTTATTCCGCCAAGCCCCATCCTGGATGGGAAGCCCACAGATTAAGAAATTCCATTCATTGACTAACAGGATGCTATAATGTGGAGGCTTTCAGTTAAATGCTGAATTTTAAAATTACGGTGGTGGTGAAGTTGAACACTGACACTTCCTACCTTTAAGTTGCTCAGAAAATCTTTACAAACCGTGTGATTTGATTCATGATAGAGCCTTTAATTTAATAATTGTGTACACTTACCTTTTGTATTCCTGCCTGATTCTGGGGTGCAGGACAGGCTTGTGCTGAGGTGAGTCAAGGTTACCAGCAGAATTATTGCTCCAGCCCCTTTGAGCTAGAATGGATGTAAGGAGCAGAACAAGGAGCTGCAGGACAGTGTTTGAACGCTGCTGAACAAGTCTCAATTCCAGAATTTGGAAGCAAAATTAAAAATTTAGGTTGGACCCCCCAAAATTGGATTAACATGTTGCTTTCATTGGGGTGGTCAGGTCAGAGAAATGCTGGGCATTCATACCTAAAATAGCATTAGTATGTCTGTGTTTCAAAGAAATTGTTATCAGCTGGAGGGGCAGAGGGGTTCCCCGGTAGAAGACATGAGTGCAGTTTCATTAAGGCAGCGTTCATCTCCTTTGGACACTGAAACAGGAATCCTGTATATGAGCTGGTGTCTGATCATTTCGATTACATCCTAACGTGTGTGCCCAGGAGGGTCTAATCAGGGCTGTTCAGGAAGTTCTGGGGCTGTTTAACTTCTGCTCATTTGAACTTTCCCTCTCAAGATACATAAAGACATGTGACTGTGACAGTGGGATGCACAGAGCTCAGCTGTCTTTAAAGCATTTAGAATCATAGCATTATCAGGATTGGAAGGAACCTTTCAGATCAGCTAGTCCAACCATCAGCCTAACTCTGGTGAAAACCATCACTACCCCATGTCACTAAGCGCTGTGTCAATGCATCTTTTAAATTCCTCCTGCGATGGTGCCTCAACCACTTCCCTGGGCAGCCCAGGGAACCTTAGTAACCAACGCTTAATAACCCTTTCAGGTGAAAAATGTTTCCTAAAATCCAGTCAGAACCTCCCCTGGCACAACTTGAGACCGTTTCTTCTTGTCCTGTCACCTGTGACTTGAGAGAAGAGACCAAATTTAGAATGTGAACAGTTTTTTAGAGAGTTGTCTTCATCCTTGTAGCTTCTGTCATGAACTCATCAATGTCTAAAGCATCAGTTAATTAAAAAAAAAAATATCACAGTAGACATTTTTCATGTAGCAGTGGCCTAATGTGAGATCTGTTTGTTTCAGTGCTGTATTTATTTTAGTTGACTTGATTTCCTCTGGTACCTGCCACAGAAAGGACTGTGTTTGCCCTTGATCTGTCCAGTATGGAAATTTAATACTCTCTCCCTTCATCTTACTGATTGGCAGATTGAGATAATGTCACGCGTTCATATAAACCCAATGAACAAACAGACACAAAAAAACCCTTCAAAATCAGATTCTTGGTATTGTGAAAATCCTCAATACAGTGTGCTATTAATTGAGTTATAAAACATTGAGAAGCTGAGGCCAAATAGTCAGAGCCACTTGTGCCCGTATTGTGAGTGAACCATTGGCTGTACGAACCCAGTCTGTCCTCTAATCAGAATAATTCAGTTTGACCCTTTGGCTGTTGACCAGCTTTAGTGAATTTTGTGTGATTGAATTGGTACATGCGTGTGTGGAACTTCTTGGAGATCATTAGTCTTTTCAGCCTGGAAGTCAAAATAGTAGTCTTGAGCCATTGCCCCTTTATAATAATGGTGGCGGTTTTCTGAAGAAACAGTAGGCTGGGGTTTTTCTGTTTAGAATAGACTCGTTCTGCATCTCGTGGCTTTTAAACCCAGTGTCAAAAATGCTGTGGATTGTCCTTGGGGAAAAAAGGGTGTTTTCTGTGGGGCTGCTTATTCTGGAGAGAGGGGATCTCTGACTGTATTTATTTGTAGTTCTTTGGCAACTGGGTTCAAATTGAATTCTCATCTGGAGTGGGAAAAGTCTGGACTCTGTAATGTGTGTGTTTTCTCTTGGATGGAAACTGAATGTGTATCTTTTTCAGTGGCTCTCCCAGTTTCCATAATGGGTAAGGATTTAAGAAAGCCTAGATAATGCTGTTAATGTCTTAGAAGGCTTGTTTTCCTGATTTATTTTATTTTTCCTAACCATGTGCATCTCCTAATATTTCAGTAAAACAACTATTGTTTCCTATGTTAAAAGCTATTGTTACTATGTTCAGCCCAGAAATTTCTAATGCACATTACGTAGTAAATCACTTGAGCAGGAAAATGTGGAGTATGTGTTAGTATTACTTCTACCAGAGTCTTGGTTATCAAAATGCCGTGTCTCCATAGTGAAGAATATACTCAGCGTGTCATTCACAATGGAACCTGTTATTACTTAGAATGGCAGCTAAAACGAGGACTGGAAAGAAGATTTTTTTATTTACTTCTGGGTTTAGTAAAAACTACTTTTCCCTGTTGTTTCAATTTTCTGCCTACAATGGAAATCATTCTTCCATATATCTATATGGTGAGAGAAATTGATTGGTTATGGTGATCATATAGGTTAATGAATACCTAAAAGTTTTAATTTACATTGTTTACCAATGGCAGGATCAGCCCCTTTCTGGCTCTTGAAATTATTTTAGATTTTGTGAGTACAATCTGAAACCCATCAGGGCTTTTCGTATCTCTGAGTAACTTGGATTTTAGGGTAATTTGGCCTTCAGAGGATTCATCTCGTGACTGCTCAGAATGAAAATTTCTGCCATCAGATCTTCACTATTACCTTTGTGTCCAAGGACACAATATTTGCAGCACAGTATTTCTGCTGAACTCTGGATCTCCATGCTGGAGCCATATATTTTGACCTAATATGGGATTAATGGGAAAGAGGGCAAGTAGAGGAATCAATCCCCCCCACCCCCCCCCTTAGTCTACTGTCCCAAGCATGAAAGTCTTTTTTAGCCTTATATTGGAGCCTATACTTTATGTATATTTCAGTAATTGTGGACTTGTCTGCCTGAAATGTACAGCCCTTCTCTCTAGACTGTATGTGTTAGTTGCTAGGGTGGTTTCTGTCCTGTATTATCAAAAGCTGAGTCTCTCCAGTTGGCATCTCAGGTACCTGTCATTTTGTCCTTTGGCAGAAAAACACATACCATATAACTAAATGCATGTTCTCTTGATTCTTGGCATGATTTGTTTTCTTGTTGGTCCTCATTGATTTTCAATTCTCTCTTATCCTTTCTTTTTTTGTTTTTTTTTTTTTGTTTTTTTTTTTTTTTTTTTTTAATTACTTAGCCCTTTTAGGGTCTCCGGCTGGGGGAATCCAGAATTCCATCGGTTCTGTTGGCACGGGCCAGCAGAATACTCCATCACTAAGTAACCCAAATCCGATCGACCCCAGCTCCATGCAGCGAGCCTACGCTGCTCTGGGACTGCCCTACGGCAACCAGCCTCAGACCCAGCTACAGCCCCAGGTACAAGGCCAGCAGCCAGCACAGCCCCAGGCTCACCAGCAAATGAGGACCATTAACGCATTGGGTAGGTGGAAAAAAATACCAAGAAACTAAGGTGTTAAAATAAACCGAAATGTTGAATTCTTAGGGTAGTTTAGCATTTTGCTTGACCAGAGCAGTGACTTTTTGTTCGTGTTGATTAATAACTTAAAATTATGCTATTAATAGACGCTACTGTTCATTTACATTTGACCTTTAGGAAGATTTGAATATATTGCTTCTGCTCAATAGCAGTAGTTTTAGTTTCTTTTAAAATACAGTCCGTAGCTTACTGTTGTCTGAGGTGATTAGACAGAATTGCTCGAGGATTTTGCTTTAACAAGTATTTCACCTGTTCGAGCAGATGATTCTGTCTCAAATGCTAATTTCTTTCTGGAACTTAATTGTTATTATCATCTTCTTTTTAGCTTATTGAACTCATCTTAAGAGTTTATGAATTTTAAATTTAAATTCTAATTTTTGTAGAAAAAAAAAATTAGACTGGAAGTAACTTGATTCCATAAGTAGCTGGGTGTATGGACCACAGCAGATATTACCACAGAGGTACTTACCTGATATGCTGTTTCTGTTGTTAACCAGTTGGGTCAGTAAAGTGTAGTTTTGCAGTATTATTGTCAAAATTGTGAACTTGATCCCAATGATGTTTAATTTTGTCCCAAAGGAGCCAACCAGATGAACCTTCCAGCAGGAGGAATAACAACAGACCAGCAAGCTAGTCTAATTCCTGAAACTGCTCTTCCAACATCCCTTGGGACAAATAAGTAATGCACACATTTTCATTCTTGCTCAATTAAACAATTATTTACACGCTTATGAATGTAAATAAAGAGCGTGCTTTAAAAACTAATTATACTGACATGGAAATGATCAGTCACGTGTATAGCTATGCTGTTCTTTCCTATTTCAATTCTGTGTCTAGTATTTTGTCCCCCCAGAGAGCCCCAGAATATTTAGTAGTTCTAAACAAATTCCCAAAGGAAGAATATTTTGTGTTTTTAAGCTGGGATTCTTCACCGTTCGTATTGTGTCTTGCAAACATCTGAGCTTTGCTGCTGCGGGTGTTGCAGTTTGCTGATACCAAAATTTCACTTGGAGAATGTTTGATTCAGTAGAATCATAGAGTAGTTTAGGTTGGAAGGGACCTTTAAGGTTCCCCTTGTCCAGCCCCATTGCAACAGCCAAGGACATCTTCAGCTAGACCTGGTTGCTCAGAGCCCCGTCCAACCTGACCTCGAATGTTTTCTCTGGGCAACCTGGGCCAGTGCCTCACCACCCTCAGCATCTCATCTGAATCTCCCCTCTTTTAGTTTAAAGCCCTTACCTGTTGTCCTATCACAGCGGGCCCTACTAAAAAGTCTGGCCTATCTTTCTTACAAGCCCCCTTTAAGTATTGAAAGGCCACCATAAAGGGCCTTCTCTTCTCCAGGCTGAACAACCTCAAATTTCTCAGCATGTCCACACAGGAGAGGGGCTCCAGCTCTCGCAGTATTTTTGTGGCCTTCTCTGGTCCCACTCCAGCAGGTCTTTTCTGTGCTGAGGGCCCCAAAGCTGGACACAGGCCTCCAGGTGGGGTCTCACAAGAGCAGAGCAGAGGGGTAGAATCACCTCCCTCGCCCTGCTGGCTACACTCTTTTGATACAGCCTAGCATAGTGTTGGCCTTCTGGGCTGCCGGTGCAGATTGTTGACTCATGTCCAGCTTTTCATCCACCAGCATTTCCAAGTTCTTCTTGGCAGAGCTGTTCTCAATCCCTTCATCCCTCAGCCTGGGCTGATACCGGGGATTGCCCTGGCCCAGGTGGAGGACCCTGCACTTGACCTTGGTGAACCTCATGAGGTTCACACAGGCCCACTTCTCAAGCTTGTACAGGTTGCTCTGGATGGGATCCTGTCCCTCAGGCATGTCAACTGCACCACTCAGCTTGGTGTCATCTGCAAATCTGCTGAGGGTGCACTGGATCCCACTGTTTGTATTAATTGATTAAGATACTAAACAGTACTGGACCCAGTATGGACCTCAGAGGGGCACCACTTGTCACTGATCTCTGTCTGAACATTGAGCAATCCAACCAGTTCCACCCATCTAATCCATATCTCCAATTTAGAGAGAAGGGTGTTGTGAGGAACAGTGTCAAAGGCCTTACAGAAGTCCAGGTAGACATGTGTAGCTCTTCCCTTGCCCACTGATGCAGTCAATCCATCACAGAAGGCTGTGTTGGTCAGGCAGGATGTGCCCTTGGTGATGCCATGGTGGCTGCCTCAAATTGGCTCCTTAGTGGGAGACAGGGAACTTCTAGCTGCCTAGTGGCTAGAAGTGATGAAACAAGTTACTTAAAAATTACTTCAGGCATCAAACGTACAACAAAACTCTTAAGTTCTGTACTCCCTTTTTATTTTAGCCCGCTAATGAACGATGGCACAAATTCTGGCAATGTTGGAAACCTCAGTTCAATGCCAACAGCTGCACCTCCTTCTAGTACCGGGGTAAGGAAAGCATGGCATGAACATGTCACTCAGGACCTGCGCAATCATTTAGTGCATAAACTGTAAGTATTCACCAAGGCCACCTGTTTTCCCTGAATGTTTTTAAAGAATTTCAATACCGTAGAATTTCTAAGCTAAAAGTTGTTGATGAGGAAGTTAGCAGTAGTGGTTCTCTGACATGGGTTCACTGGGGATGAGCTGTTACCTTTAATCTTCCTCTTCAGTTCATTGTTCGTGCTCATTAAGGGGTGGGCATGAAATTAGTTTCTATTGCTAGTTATTTTGCTCTGCTGTATTTAGACTCCCAACTGTCAAACTTCACATTTTTTCCTCATCAAATTTGCATTAATCTTTTAGAGAGTAATGCAATACAGATCATTTTTTTTAAATAAAAGCGTATCAAAACTATATCCCTGATGTATGAAGGCATGTCCGAGTTGAATATTATAAAGCTGTATTGGATTATGGTGGGTTTTTTTGTTCTCTGAAGAATTTTTCTTTTATTCTTTCTCCTTTTCCATAGTGTCCAAGCCATCTTCCCCACTCCTGATCCGGCAGCACTAAAGGATCGCCGCATGGAGAACCTGGTGGCTTATGCCAGGAAGGTGGAAGGAGACATGTATGAATCTGCTAACAGTAGGGTATGTTGCTTCAGTCTGGGGATTCCCTGTGTGTTCAGGAGAAAAAACTGTTACTACAAGTATTGCAAATCTTACAAGTACAATGCAAACCACAGAGAATCTTTTCACTGCTCTCTGGATGAGGAAAGCTTTGCTTTCTGTCTGTGACAGCGTTTCTGTAGTCCCAAGCCATCCAATTAATGTCACTCCAAGCTAATTGACCTCCCGCTGCTCCATGAAGACATAGATAACATCATCCCAGCCCCATTTGCTTTCCTCCTGAATGTGTGGATAATGTGAAGCAAGGCTGGAGCAGGGCTTCCCATTCCTGATGTTTCCTTTGCTGACTTTCTCCTTTCTGGAAATCTGTGTAAATAGTTGTTTTAAAATTTCCTTAATGCCTCTTTAGTATTGGAGGTTTTTCTCTAGGACTCAGTCCTGTTATATTGTTCACCCTTCTTTACCTGCACTGTTGGAATTTTTTCATCTATTCAGCAGCACTGAGAGTGATTTTTGCCTAAGACATGTTGGTGTTTCACATCTCAACATATTAAGAAGTCAGTTTGCCTATGTTTATCCTTGTGTGTGGGAAACAAGACAGAATTCCTGGTCTTGTTCATGATTTTTGCTCTGAGCAAAGAGGTGTCACTTCAAATCTTTAACTCGGAGAGAGAAAACCCCTCTTGATTGACATGCTGAGATTACTGTTCCATCGTGGCACTGTGGTAATTCTACCCTAAAGGAACCACTCCATGAAAGTGTTTGTCAGGTAAAGACATTGTTAGTAACACCAATAATAACAGCTGGTGAGATCTTACCTGATCAGAATCTTCTTAAAATGAAGTAAGAGTATCTCAAGAGAAGCAGTTAGTGGTATTTCAGGTGTTTAATCGTTCAGTAAGACAGTAGAACTTAGCCTGCCCCTCTCTCCTCTCCTAGAGGAGCTGAAGATGGAATACATGTTTTCTTTGCTAGAGATAGATAAGCAGCAGCCATGCCTGTAATGCTGCTGCTGTGGCAGCGATGGTCAATGACTATCATATTCTCCTTGTGGCTTCCAAGAAGATTTGTGTGTGATCACCCTGGCAGCTCTAGAGAACAACTGTAGAGAGAATGAGTATTTCATAGACACACACAGGCTTCTAAATACCTTCTCAGTAAGGATGAGCATCTTAGAATTCTGGTTTTAAAATTAAATGTCTTCTTACCTCAATGCCAGACAAATACCCAAAAGAATCTTCTCTTTACTCCTTCAGACAGCTGTCAGAGCCTCAATGCCAGAAGTCTCTTTTATGGGAATCCATCTAACATATTTGGCTCCAAGCAGCAAACTTGGAAGAAGGGAGCAGTTTAAAATGTATTAATGATGCCATGTGGAATTGCATCCTTCTTTTTGAGGAGCATCCGCTAGACTTTGACATTGGGAAACAGATCAGTGTGAGGCATCATTTTTAATCAGCTTGACCTTGGTTTAGTATCGTGTGCTCCTTGTGAACATGTCCCTTTTCAGGAATCTTCACAGCATGGAAGTAGCACAATATTAAATTTACAAGTAGGAAGCTGAGGTGAAGTGTCTTGAGCAGGAGGGGGGAAGCTACTGTGGTGCTTCTAAATTGTACAGCAAAAAGTGTCTGCATTGATGGATTTTTTGGAGACACTTGGAGAAGGGAAGTAAAAATAAAGCTTTATATTGCAACACTGGGCCTTCTTAACAAGGCTGGTGAGGAATACTTATATTAGTTTTCTGAAATGAACTCAGACTTACACTAGTAACAAATTCTAGTTTTGATGAAAAATGGCGGAAGACATGAAGGAAATGATTGTGGGACAAGCATCGCTCAACCTTTGCTCCGTGTGACACTGGGTTTTAATAGCACAGGTGACCCCACAAAAGAAATGTCATCTTGAGGGTTTGTGGAGATTTTTTGCCTTTTAACGGGTGCATAATCTCATGCACTTGGCACGTGTGTGTCCAGCAATTTCTGACAAGCAAAATTGCTTACCGTGCTGTGCACTCTGCCTGCCTTATTTGGTCTGTTGTCAATGTGGATTGAGTAAAATGGATTTTTCATCTTGTGGAGATGTAGTGTTTAGTTGTCTGTGCCCGTGGACTATTTTTCACTGATTTCCTCTATTCCTTTGGGGTTTTGTCTGTTTTTGTTTACTCCCTGCAATGACTGTGGGTAGTCAGACTCTTTAGGAAAAGAGCGATTCCTTGCTTTATGTAAAAATCAATCTGTCCTTACATGGGTCTCCTGAAGTTTATTCAGCATAATGGTGCTGCTGGGAACATCTTTTTCTTTTGTCTGTGGGTTAGTGGTAATGTTTATTATGAAAATAACATTTAAAGATCATGAACACATAAAAAATAAATCACAGCTTCCTGTTTTTTGTTGAGGCAATACAGAACCTACAGTCTTCTCCTTTGGCTGCTCATCTTCTTGGAGTAGATATGAAGGATAGTCAAGTCTCTTACATGTTTTCTGTGAAGCTTTATTTTTCCTTTTCTGCATGAGACTGTCTCAATTTAATAGAATTCTGAAAAGAAATTGTTCTTTTCCAAATAGGTTGGTGTATACATTAAAAAAAGAACTGACAAAACAAACCAGGTGATGGTATTCTGGGTATACATGGGTTCTGCTACTGCTTTCTTATGCTTGAAGCTGAGTACCATTTTTTTTTCTCTTTTAGGATGAATACTATCATTTATTAGCAGAGAAAATCTATAAGATACAAAAGGAGCTAGAGGAGAAACGGAGGTCTCGTCTACATAAACAAGGGATGTTGGGGAACCAGCCAGCCTTACAGACCCCGGGACCTCAGCCCCCTGGAATCCCGCAGGTGGCTGCTGCCATGGGCCAGGCACAGGCCGTGAGGCCGCCCAGTAAGTACTTCTGCAGCAGGGTCTTGTGCTTTTCAGCTGCAGCTCCACACAGTCTGTGCCCTTGGGCTTTCAGGCTAATCTCTAGCTTGTATTTTGAATTGTTTTTTGCTGACCACTCTTCTGTTGTGTTGCAGATGGGCCTATGTCCATGCCAACTGTGCCTATAAGTCGTATGCAGGTTTCTCAAGGTATCTATGTTTTCCTCTCTAATAGCAAATTGTGGGTTCAAAATAATTGTTAAGGGGGAAAAGCTGATCTTCTGTTTTCCTTTTGGAGTTGGGGTGGGGGGAACTACTGGATCTGACTTTTTTCAGCATCATTCTGTGTTGTGTCTCAGTGCAGTCTTGTCTTAAGAACTGACAATACATACCTAGTTCTTTGCTAGTTATTGGGAAGTAATTCAGTCATTTCAAAAAGAGGAGGGCGCAAGCAGGAATACTGTGGATAATCTCATTTAAAACACTGTAATGGCAGGGGCGAGGATGTTGGCGTGTTTTCATCAGTTAATTAGCCAAAAATACACCTGTAGCTGGAAACTTAGTATACCAGTTCTCATAACTAGTGATCCTTTCTTGGTGTCTGATGCAAAATGCATCTAAAAAAGCCTTGTAGCTTGTTCATAGCACTGATGGTTTGCTGTCACTGATACAGGCTGCTGTGGGCTCAGAGGTGTGTTTTTCTGAAAAATAAAACTATGGTTTTTAGATGCTTAAGCTTCCTCCAAGAAAGTGTCCCTAATTATTTTGTATCTTGATGCAGAGTCAGTAGTAAGTTGAAAGCCTGAGTTGAAATGTCATTGAGAAGTTATATCCTTTAAAAATTCATTTAAATAGGAGAAAAAGTGGATACCAAGCATAGCTCCGTAATTATTTACTTACTCCTTTATCATTGTTAGACAAGTTTGGGGGTTTTTGGCGGGGTTAAATGTTTTGTATAAAAAATACAATACCCATTCAAGTACATTGCCAGCCTTTCTCCTGGTTTGAGGGGAGGCATTGCCTTCATGTAGACAATAAGTATTTTTATGGTATTTACCTCAACCATTTCAGTGAGGCCTGAGTAAGACATTGCTGTTTCAAAGCAAATGCTTGATTTTAAGAAACCGTCCCAAGGTATTATTTACCAATAGTATCCTGTCTTTGTAGATCATCCACAATCTTCATCTTTTGCATTTTTGGTTTGGGTTTTTTTTTTATTTAGATGCCAAAAGTTCTATTTCACCCTAAATGATATTCCTCCAAATACGTCTTACATCCTGATCTGTCTCTTAAGCCAAGTAATTAGAACAAAGCTAAAAGAAGAAGATGAGATATAGGGAGTCAAACTTTAGTCATAATAAATGTTAATTTTATAGTAGAGTTATAGATACATAAATTCTGATTACTTGTTCCTAATGAGTTGTTTTGGGGGTGCATTTGCAGGAATGAATCAGTTTAACCCCATGTCCATAGGGAATGTACAGATGCCCCAAGCACCCATGGGACCCCGGGCAGCTTCTCCAATGAACCACCCTGTGCAAATGAACAACATGGGCGCTGTTCCTGCGGTTCGTACTCCTTGTTTCCAAGTTCTCAGAGTTGGTTGGTTACATTTAACGGTGTTAAAGCTGTTCTGAAAAGGCTGTGTCAGAGAGTAGTACTGTAAATTGTAGGATAATTTCATGGAAATGTACTGAGCCTGTCATGCCTTTATTGAAGCCTTTGTTTTCAATATTTACGGCTGGTTTGTTGGATTTTATTTTTTTGTTGTTTAAAAAAAAAACCCCAAACAACCCAAAACCTCAACTTCAGAGAGGTAAATGCCAGAGATACAGTAATTTCCAACAGTCTGTAGAAGAACATAGTTCTTCCAGACTCTGTGTCTGTGCAGTATGTATGCCTCCTTTATTCCTCCATGAAAACATGTTTTGATTCTTTAGAAAAACAAAAATATTTTCAGTTTCACTGGATTATCTCCATTAGCTCATGAACAGAACAGAGCTTTAACGCTCTTAGTAACTGAGTTTTGAATATTACCTGTTTAAAAATAACTTCCTCATGAATACTGTGGAACAAATACTAAAGTTATATGCATGTGCCCACTTCCATTTAGTTTCCTGAAGCCAGTTTTCCCCTGTTTTTATTTTTTGAGGGTATTTTCCTGTGTCTTGCTGCATAGTACCAGGTGGTAGTATCTTCAATTTGGGTTTTCCTTTTTAGATGGCAATGTCGCCTTCCCGAATGCCTCAGCCACAGAACATGATGGGAGCTCATTCCAACAACATGATGGGTCAGGCTCCTACCCAGAACCAGTTCCTGCCCCAGAACCAGTTTCCAGCATCCAGTGGGGCTATGAATGTGAACAATGTGGGCATGGGTCAGTCAACAGCCCAGGCCGGGGTGGCACAGGTGAGATCTGTTTTCTAATACTTGAGTTGTTTACTCTTATAATTATTTCATTCTAATTTACTTAATTTATATATGTTTTGTTTATTTGTGTAGTTTATTGTAGTCACCTCTGACTTTGGGGGATGCTGGGTTACATCTGCCTTCCTCATAAGGTCTTCTGTAACCTATCTGCATAGGTTAACTGGGGGCAACACCTGTAATTCCTGATTTAAATTTAAAAAAAAAAAAAGTATACTGATGAGATTTTTTTACTTACTTTCTTTTTAGGGGGAATATCCGAAGTTAGTTTGTGGGACATTTATGAGCATATGTTTTTGTCTTTGTGTGGACCTTGGTAGCCAGCATTAAATCAAGAATTACAATAAAGTAGCTGGGGAAGATCTGTAAAAGTTTATTTTAACCTCTCTACTTCTAAGAAAGAAATTGGGGTGGTTTTTTATGTAACGTTTTCCTGTGACAGTAGTGGTCAGTGGAGTAACAGCTGTGTCTGTGATGCCAAAGTATATGCTTTTCCCCAGGGAAAGGCTTAGTTTTTAACTCAGGATCCAAGTAATGTAGGTTAATTGAGACCTCCAGGGTCCTGGAGCCCAGCCCCATCCTCAAATGTGAGATAACTTCCATCAGGTTGTGATGGGCTCTGAGGCAAGTCTGGAACACGTTCAGGGCAGAGCAGCTACAGTTTCTTGGGCCCTGGCTCAGTTGTTAGAGCACCTTTGTGGTGAACGTTTTTTCCTAATGCACTTAGTTCAGTAGAACCGAATATATATAGGCAGTGTAGAAGCGTGTTTTAAATTTGAAACCTCATCTGCAGGAAACTATTCATTAATTTAGATTTCAAAGAGTAAGCAGTACACCTGAGGATAGAGTATTATTTTTTTATCACTAGTTATCTGATGCAATCTTGGGTAAAATGTATAGTTTAAAAGTCTGTGCGCATCCAGAATATTTTATTGTTGCTGCTCTGAAAAACGTCCAAAATCCACCATTTTCTTAAGCATCTGGAGTTGTCAGTTTAGAATTGGGAAACAAAAAAAGAAAATAGAAAGAAACGAACCCTCTCAAGTCGTGCACTGTGCAGTGGGGCAGGCGTTAAACATGTTGAACTGCCTTGCAAGGCTCTGGATTCCTGGCCTAAGTTGTGTATTTGCTTGAAACCATTTTGTATGCGAAGCCTGACCTTTGCCCAGCTGATGGCGTGGTTTAGAGACTGTCTGCCTGCGGCGGCTGGGTTACTCCAGGAGCGGGAGGATTCCCTCTCCGTGCCAGCAGAATTAACATGAGAAGACGCGCATGGCACATCTAGGTCTAGGAGCAAGGTCTTTGACTAAGAGCTGATGGAAAAAATTAGAGAAGTCAGAGCACAGTCATTTTGCAAGAGCAGCATTTGTTTATGGCTGATCTCGTGTTCAGACTTAGGAGTATTCTCTTAAAGAAGGCTGCGTGCTCTGATTTAAAGGATAAGTGTGATTCCCAGAGTTGTGGGAGTCGCATTTTTGTAAGACTCTCTCTCTGTCTTTAGCAGGGGCAGGTTCCCAGTGCTGCTCTTCCCAACTCCATGAACATGCTGGGACCACAGAGCGGGCAGTTACCATGTCCACCAGTGACCCAGCCACCTCTTCATCAGACTACGCCCCCCGTGTCCACTGCTGCTGGGATGCCACCAATTCAGCACCAAACACCGACTGGAATGACTCCTCCTCAGCCAGCAGCACCCGCTCAGCCATCGACACCGGTCTCATCTTCGGGACAAACACCGACGCCAACGCCGGGCTCAGTTCCAAACGCGACACAGACGCAAAGCACACCCACGGGGCAGACTGCGGCACAGGCTCAAGTCACACCGCAACCTCAGACCCCAGTTCAACCCCAGTCTGTGCCAACCCCACAGCCATCTCAGCAGCAGCCAACATCTGTGCAGGCGCAGCCACCTGGCACTCCAGTAAGTACCAGTTAGTTGCGTTTTTCTTGTGTGGTGGTGTTCCACAAAAGTTCTCCCTGTGTGTCGCGCCATGTCCTGCATGTCTAGAGCCCGTAGTTGTCAATAGTAGCTTCTGCTTTAGACCAAAGGGTCCGTTACAGAGATGTGTAAAAATGTGTGTGGATGTGTGTGTTGAGATGTTCTCAGCATTGTTTGAAGGAGGGGGGCGTATTGAATGACTCTGAACTGCTCAAAGTAAAAATGGCAGCAGTGAAAGATGAGGCATAACAGGCCTAATACTATATTTGGCCTTAATGAGAATCAGTCTTTTTTGATCTTGAAATTTGCATAATTTTTTTCTTTAAGCTTTAGTCAGGATGAATGCACATGTCAAGGAATGTACAGTATTTTATTGGGCAGGTGTTTTCTCTGTAAAAGAAGCCTCTTTGGGACAGAATTCTTCCTTGGCTTCTCCTCTGTAAAGCAGAGTTATTAAATGTGTTATATAGAAACTTGGCTACAGTGAACTCCTGTATCCATGTTCTGCACTGTTCTGGAATATCATCTCATGTCTCTTTTGTGCTGTTCATTTTTAGTAAAGGAAAAATATTTCTATATATGCAGTGTCTTTCTTTTGTACTGTTTTTACAACAGCTATCCCAGGCAGCAGCTAGTATTGATAACAGGGTCCCCACCCCTGCCTCAGTTGCTAGTGCTGATACGAATTCCCAGCAACTAGGACCAGATGCACCAATGCTAGAAAGCAAATCAGAAGTTAAAACTGAAGAAACTGAGCCAGAGACTAGTGAGACACAAGTGGAAGCTAAGACTGAGGTAAATGAGATTCTATACAGCTTAACTGAAAGCAGTGATAGATATAAAAGCACTTAATGACGTGTCGGAATTGGTGAGCTAAGGGGCGAGAGGAGGGTAGTTACTGGAAAGTAACTGTCCCGAGGAAAGCCATGGACGGAGAGTGCTTTGACAATCTCAAACTAATATTTTGATGCCTCAAGTTTGGGTCATAGATGTAACAGTACGTCTCATTGCATCCTTTCTTAAGGTGGAGGAGGATTTACAAGGATCTTCACAAACAAAAGAAGAAACGGATGGAACAGAACTGAAACAGGAGCCAATGGAAATAGAGGAAAAGAAGCCTGAAATAAAAGTAGAAGCTAAAGAGGAAGAGGAGAGTGGCACTAATGGAACCACTTCACAATCCACATCACCATCTCAGCCCCGCAAAAAAAGTATGTGTATGAAAACTCAGTTTTTCTTGTGTTCTTTCTTTTACTAACGTTCGTTTTCCCCGTTCTTGATTCCTGCTGGGAGGTCTGTTTTGCACACATGTTGCAGCACATGGAGCTCCAGGAGATCCACACTTTGTATACTTCATTTTTGAAAGTAGCATTCCTTTCATGTTGCATGAATCACAGGTGGGAAGAGCAGGTCATTGTGGTCTTCATCCCAGCAGTCTTCTCCCAGCTTCCAGTTTGTGCCCAGGACTAAAGCAGTGATTTCTGGAGATATTATATTTATAAATCCCACCCTGTACTTCTTGGCCAGTGCTTTTGAGGGAACCTAGTGTAGATGGAGTGCTCTCAGTAACCAAAAATATCCATTGCTTTGCTTTTCCGGTAGAGGCTGCACACGCCGCCTTCATTAACAAGTTTTAGCCTTCACTTTTCGAATTGGGTGCTTGAACTCTTCTCCCTGTGTCTCTGTTCCTTCAGGGCTGGTCTCCTGCAGTAGCGTTAAACTCTGAAGCCCTGTATAGTTTTCTGTGTAGTTTTTGTTTGAAAGCTTTCTCCTCAGAAATATTTAGGTCAGTAATCTCTTAAATTTATCTACAGTGTCAGCATAGACTTAGATGTGACTCTTGTCTGTGTGCTGTGTATTTTTCCAGAAGAAAGCTTGATGACATCACAGACTTTGAATGGACTCACGTAAATGATGCGTGCCTTGGGTTAGTAAGAAAGAAATGAACAAGATTCTTAAAGAAAACAGGCAGGAAGAAATAACTCCACTTGTAGTGCAGGCTTTGTGGGAGCCTTTTGGACTCAGAAACCTTAGCTGTTTAAGAGACCTCTGTCTCTTGGCATCCTGTTTTATGAGATGACGTTTTCTGTGGTTAGTTTTTTGGTTTTGACCAAAGATAAGCTTGCAACATGCTACAAATATCCAAAAAAAAAGGGAAAGTAATGATCCATTTCATGACTGTTTTTAATCCTTCCCTTGCAAAGGAAACTGCATGTAAGTACATTAGGACATGCTTTCCAGAATGTGATCAGGAAATCATAAAGTTTTAAAGTTTGTGCAGCTTGAATTTTGATCTCTTTTATATGCCTTGGGTTCCATTTAATTACTAAACATAATCTTTTCATAATAAACCGCTATGAAACACATTTTCCTGTAGATTATATTTTCAGTTTGTAGCACAGAGGGCCAGCCAAATGAGTGTGCTGCAGAACTCACTGCAGAGCCTGTTCCCAGCAAAATGTAACGTAGGGAGTAGAAAGCTGATTAGCATTTATAAACCAGTTCATTCCCAGTGCAATTCCTGCTGCTTGTTGGAACGAGTGAGCTTGCACCTACACCGAGGAGAGTGGTTGAAAGAGGAACGCTCTTGAAGAATGAGGCCACGGAAGAGCCACACTGCTCTTCTGCTGATTCAGGCTAGGTTACTGCCTACTTCCAGTACCTCTTTTAGTAAGGCAATTTTATCTTCGAGATACTGTCACTGAGTAACTATAGTATAATACGTGTGCAGCATGGGCAGGTACAGCAGCATGTTTAATTTTAAATGATGACGTTCTCACCAAGCAGTTTGTCCAACTTTAGTAGAGTGTTTGTATTAAAATGCTAAATAAACCAAGAGGTGTTAGAGAGCAAATACTGTGAAGTGTGCTTAAGGGTTATATGATATTTTAAAACAACTCATAAAGCTCATCTGGAGGTTTTCATGAGTTACGAAAGTATTGGAAAAATCTTCTTCCTTGCCACGTGGCCAGTTTGCTCAGGTGCGCCCCACAGTAACATGGGACGGAGCATATAGAGGCTTGTAGCTGCAAGTGTCATGGAGTAGGTTTGAAAGGATTGATCTGGACCCTAAAGGAGTGTTCTTCTGGATCCAAGTCGGGTATGCTGTGGAGGTGGAATCTCATCTGTGTACCACCCATCCAGGCGGACACCGTTGGCCTGGCTGTGGTCACCTCATAACTAGAGGGTGACCTGATGTGAGCAATGGGAAATACTGTTAATGACTAGAGAACAGACCAAGATGATACCGCTGAGATACTGGTCTGCTCAATCCACACCTGAATTTTTGTAGTTCAATTGTTTTGGAGAATTGCAGACACCCCTTCCTTCCTCATCAAAGCTTTGCCTTCATAAATGGGGGCAACCAACCCCTTCCACATTCAGGCTTTGGGTTTGTTTTACTTTTTTTTTTCTGCAAATCGATATAAGCAAGAAAGGAAGGGTTTTGGTTCCTTGCCTCTGTCCTTGCAGTCTTCTCAAGGAAAGAGTATAATATTAATTTACATAGCTCCCAACTCCTGTTCTTGTCATAGATACCTGCCGTAATTTGACCTTCAAGATTACTTTTACTGGTTTCTTCCCTTCTTTATAAGGCATAATAATGCAAAAACTGCAAGGACTTGGTTTTGGGGATGGGGAGTGGGGGGGTGGTATTCAGGTGTATTGTCTTTGTTTCAAAAATGTCTTCATCTTCCTTTGCAAATTTTATTCTTAGTAGTCATAAGCAGGATTTCCTCTGCTTGAAAGAACTAAACATTTTAAAAGGTGAAAAAATGTAGCATTATACCCTTCTCTGGCAGATAATACGTCACCGTGATTCAGGCAAAGCTCCCATTTTCTTTTTACCACCCACGCATCCAAGACTAAATGGGATAACTGGATGCCAGCTCCTTACAAAGATCTTCTTGCTACTGAAGGAGAACCGAGAGTGTTTAATTGTGGAAAAGGGGAGTAAGAGAGAAACTTTCTTGTGAAATCTGCACATAGGGACATCCAATGATCAAATGGGCCCTTATTAGTTATAATCCCTAAAGACAGAGCAACTTTTTTTACCGCTAGAGATGAAGGCACCTTTTGTTTACATTTTCAAGTGAAATCTATAAATTGAAGCAACAGCTGGATTTTTATTTATTTTTTCAAACTTGAAAATGAAAGTATGTTGTGAATTTTTATCAGCAAAGATAATTGGGCTTCAAGGAGCTTGGCAAAAGTTGTACTGGATCCCTGTAGTTTGAATTTAAAGTAAGATTAGATTTATTTTAAAATATACTCTAGCGTAGCGGTGTGTTGTTACAGGAGTCGGTACAGGGAAAATTCCAAAAGCAATGTCAAACAGGTGGCCAGAACAGATTGTTGAAAGGTGCTTTTTGACCTTTATATTCCGTTAAATGAAATAATTCAGATTAGTAGGTTATGAGCTGCCTGAGCCAGAGCAAGATGGTTCCAGAAGCAACAGAGCATAGTTTTCCTCATGAATGGAATTTAAAATTTCCTTCTGTTCTTGACAATTCTGTAATATAATTTAGTACCTGTTTATATAAAGTTGAGAGTATATGGTAAGGTTCCTTTCATAGAAAAGTGCCTGCATATATGGTATCAATAAATATGGGAGAGAATTGTCATTTTATCAGGGCTGAGATTGTGGCAACAGCTGAAATAATCATCAAGTTGAGTTCGTTGTTGTAGCAAGAAGCATGGGCCGCCTTGTCTCATCTCGCTCTTAATCTGGCAGGCCTGGGTTCAGTAGAAGCAGTGTGAGATCTTGATGGTTCTGTGTAAGGCAAACCCCCTGCTAGGACCCTTCTGGCAGCTTCCTGAGTCTTTTGCCATCATTTAGGTGACTTGGGTGATGTCTTGCCTGTTGTGTACATGAGCAGCAGCCCTCTCTCCAGTTAGAGGCTCAAACTCCAATTTTCATCCTGGCTAACAATTTCCAGGAGTGCAGCATCTGCAAATGGCTAAAAAACAATGAGAAGTTAATGCTTCAGGATTTTTTTGAGTAGAGTCAACATAATTTCTTGTGTTGCTTTACTTTTTACATGTAATTGCATTGAGTATAGTTGAGATGAAAAAGCTTCCTCTCAATTGAAAAAGAAAAAATAAATGAACTTTTAAAAAATCACAGATTTTTTTTTTTTAACTAGAAGTTCCAGAAAGCAATTTATATCTTACCAAAATACCATTTGAGTGACAAAAGTGATGATCAGCCTGTGTTGTAGCTCTTTTGATTTAAGTGCTTTCAGCAGAACTCCTAATTACTCCCTTCTTACTGGTATCGTTCTCACTTCAGCCAGGTAAATAAATACTAGATGCCATCCTGTTTTCCTTAGTTGTCTTTTTCTCTCAATAATAGGCATTCTTCCCTATTTAAAGACTCTGTTCCTAAGGAAGTAAATGTAATTACACTGCTGAGATGTTCAAAGAGCTCTCCAAGTTATCATTATTTTTCAGAAAACGCATTACCTTTGTCGTCCTTGTCATCCACTGTTGAAAGGAACGTGGTTGTTGCCATGCCACTGTTGCCAAGGGATTGTAGTGATGCGTGGAAATCTGGAAGTATTAACACTTTAAAAATCAATTAACAGCCCATCCAACCAGGACTGTTTGTACACTATAGCCAGAAAATCCCTTTGCCAGCTATCAGGACATCTGGTTTTACTCTCTGTAGAGCTGGCTCTTCGGCCCTGTCCACTACAGTGGATTTTTGCTAGAAGAATTTTTGGCTTGGAAATGGCAAACAAGGAGGGAGGGGAAAATATGCATAGTCTCCTCTCTGAAGAGCTCAGGTTTATCCATGCTGAAGCAATTGAGTTAATTTGGTTCTGGATAAGTGTTGTTTTTTGTTTTTTCTTAAATGCTCTAGATTGTGTATCGTTGTGGGCTACAGTTGTTCTGTCTCCTTATTCTGGGAATATCACTATCACCTGCTGTGATTTGAGTAAACACGAAGGCTGTGCAATAGTCTCTGGATTGTAAGCTTTGTCTCTCGTCAGCTATAGTGGTCAGGAAATCCCTTTTGCAATTTTTATGTTAACTTCTGGTTGCTTTTTCAGGGGAGTGAAGAGGTTAGGAAACCTGGAAGGAAATTTTCTAACCTTTTTGACTTTCTTTAACAGTTTTCAAACCCGAGGAGCTACGCCAGGCTCTCATGCCTACCCTTGAAGCTTTGTATCGGCAGGACCCAGAGTCTCTACCTTTCAGACAGCCCGTGGATCCCCAGCTTTTAGGGATTCCGGTGAGTTGGCATTAAAAAAAACACAGAATGTTTTTGCATTTTTGTCTTGCCTCATTTAAACATTTGATTTTTTTGTATATAACATAGTATGATCAGTCGACCTCATAAAAATAAAGGGATTTGTGTGTGTGTTTGAAGGACTACTTCGACATTGTGAAGAATCCTATGGATCTTTCAACCATCAAACGTAAATTGGATACTGGGCAGTACCAAGAACCCTGGCAATACGTGGACGATGTTTGGCTAATGTTTAACAACGCCTGGCTTTACAATCGCAAGACTTCCAGGGTCTATAAGTTTTGCACTAAACTTGCGGAGGTGTTTGAACAAGAAATTGATCCCGTTATGCAATCACTTGGCTACTGTTGTGGGCGCAAGGTATGTGTTCCGGGAAGGGAGCTGGATTCTTCCAAAGAGCTGGGTTAATCCAAAGAGCTTAGCTTGAATCAGAGAAAACACACACTTCGTAGACTTCTTTTAAAAATTGAAATATTTAATTAAATGGTTGGTAAAAGTTTGGCTTTATTATAAACAGGCTAAGAGCTCAAAAAGATAGATAGCATCCTTCTTGCTGCTATTCTGTTATTATTGTAGTATTTTCTTCCTCAAAGAACACCTTTTTTTGGTCATAAGCAATATTAAAATGCTTTACTTGTTTCCCATGTCTGTTGCAATAAAGTAGCCGGTTAGAGGGTCACCTATTTAGCTTAAATTAGCTGTGCTAATCTATTTACAATACCTTGGGAAAGTGTGATAAACATAATATCCATAAGCATCAGGTTTTTGCTTGATAGATGCTTGATTAACATAAGATTACATTTTAAATCTTCTTTTCTCACCGTTGTTTTGCAGTATGAGTTCTCTCCACAGACCTTGTGCTGCTATGGCAAGCAGTTGTGTACTATTCCTCGCGATGCAGCCTACTACAGTTACCAGAATAGGTAAGTCCTCAATTTTTGGGTTTTTTGTCCCCCTTGTTGACAAAGTGAGATCCATTTGAGTTCTCTACATATAAGGAGGACGAGGATTATTAACTTTTCCTGTGTTGTCTAATTCAGGAAAGTTATGTTTGTATCGTTGCATGCTGTCCTTTTGCAGGTGCCCCTTTAGTTCCCTGTGCTAGGGGTTGACACGCACTGTGCTTCAGTGCTTGCCGTTAGCCAGGCTGCACCACACACCTCCTCAGGGGAAGTGAAGTTTTCCATGTTTTCCACAAAACAAAGGGCAGGACTTGCTGGGGAGAAGGGCAGAACGGCAAAAAGACACTGAGAAAACATGTTCTGGGAGAATTGTAAAAATATGTGAGTTGGTTTTCAGATTCATGTCAGAATTTGCAAAGTGAAGGATACAGTGATTGACTGCGAGACTTGCTTTCTCTCTTCCTAGTTAGTACTTAATTCCATTTAAATTAGCTTTGAATTAGCATTGAAAACTACCCAGACTCCATGAGAAGCTATGAAAACAATGGATTCGGTTTCTTTCTTTAATTTATATTAGGATTTGGTGTCTGTATGATTAAACAATTGTTATAATTTTGATTTTCCATTTAATGCTTAAGTCAACAGCGCTTTAAAAACGAAGCAAACTTAGCTTTGGTTTTTGGTGGCTTAGATTCCCCCAAAAAAAACAAATTCGAAAATATAAATGGGCTAAGACACAAACATCCTTTTCCCTTTAAACAAAGTTGTGGATCATTTTCCAGAGGCTTGGTGCTCTGTAAGTCTTGCCAGCTTTGAAGCGGTCAGCGGGCTGCTGTCTTGAGTGAAGTTGCAGGACTAATTCAGACAGTTGCTGCCTGGGTTTAGTCACTCTGAGCGATCCCTGCATTCCCGGACACGCTGGGAGGTGTGATGCAGGACCCTTCGGTACCACTGAGGTGAAGCAGCACCGTATGGGAGGTGGAAATGTGTCGTCTTCCATCGCTGCTGGGTCTTAGGTGGCCTTTGTGAGGTGTGGAGTATTGATGAAAAGGAATGTAAATTCACGAGCTCTCATAAAAAGTTATACAGCTGCTGTGAACTCTGGAGTGGGGGGGAGGAGGAGGGGCAAATAAATCCATTAAAAATGCATTTTAAAAGATAGTATTTCAGTACTGGAAGTGGGGAAAAAATAACCCTTATACAGCAACTGTCTGCGGTAGAATTTCAAATACTTTTTCTATTATTCACCCAGCTAGTGCTGTATTTGAAAAAAAATCAACCTCAAAAATAATTGATGAAGGGGTAGTTTTTCTGTAAGTTATACCTGTATCTTTTAAGTTGGTATAAATCATTTGGGTTACTTGATGGAAGCTAGTGTTTGCTAGCAAGAAGCACAGGGATGGGGATGGTGGTGGGGCAATGGGCCCCTCTGGGCTGGGTGATCCAATATTTTGATTTCCTACCTGTGATAAATTTGAATTTTAGACTAAAAGGTTAGTAATAAAAGGGAGGCAAATTGTCTCCCTTTGTAGGGAGTCAGTAGGCCAGCAGCAGAACAGATGTAGGTGTAGATTTCTGTTCATCTGGATTCCTTAAGAAAGGGGTTGGGATTTAGGAATTTGGGATGGTTTTGAGTTGAAGGGTTGGGGTGATGTATTTGGACTCAGATGATAAAAAGCTCTTCTTAATCAGCTGTATTGCTCTAAAACAGTCAAATTAACTGTTTCCTCTGACAGTAATCTTCAAATTTTAAATTTTTCTTAATAGAAAATTCAGTTCAAGACCAGGCTTGGCAGGGCTTTGAGCAACCTGGTCTGGTGGGAGTTGTCCCTGCCCAGGGCAGGGGGTGGACTTTAAGGTCTCCTTTCCAACCCAAACCATTCTGTGATTCAGTGAAATTAGTGAAAAACACATTCTGTGGTTCCAGCAGGTCTTCAGTTGTTCAAATGGTTTTGTCTTTTTCCATTTACAAAACAGACAAAATGGGATGTACTTGAAGTACAGCATATCCCATAACTACATTACAGCTAAGAAGATTTAGACATTATTGAATAAATAAACTCTGGCTCTACAGGTCAATGATTAATGATTAAAGTTAATTATTTGGTATTGACTGTTTGGCTTCCATAATAAGGCAGAAGTTTACATTAAAGTAACTCTTCAGAAAATATATTTCATGTGGGAGTATCCAGTTGAGAAAACCGATTGGTGTTCCATATCAGTACTAGAATCCAGCTGCTAATTTAGAATTTCCTTTGAATGCAGTTAATTACGGGTGGAAGTTTACCTGTTAAGGCAGAGATTGAGCATTTTCTGGACTTCGGTATTGAACCATGCTTTAGTCTTTGATAAATGGGAATCAGTCACCTGAACAGTCTGCATTTGAAAAGCTTTTCGTTTTTGATGTGTTGCGATAAGTGCATGCTTTGGATTTTCTATGACTGTTACAACTAGAACATTGTACGTTTTCTACGGGTTTTGTTGACTATTTGTAGTGACATGCAAACGTCATTGAATTACAAGCAAGTCTCCATCTCTAAGGGTCCACATTCATCATAATTTGCAGCTATTATTTCACCCTGGTTATTTTATGGACAAATGTTCATGATCTTTAAGCGATTCATTTTCACTGTATTTCAATTTTTATTTCCTCATTTGAATATCATGGAATAAGGCTTGACTCTTGCTACTGTTAGGCTTTGGTTCTGCAGCCTGTGAAATCCAATGCTCCTGTTTGGATCCAGGATCCCTGGAGCACATGCTTAACAAACTGCCTGTGAGACTGAGGTTTCCACAGCCGCAGTGCCAGCAGAGGGTGAAGTACCTGTGCTCATGGAGCTCCTTAGGTTTCTGCTGTGTAAATCATGAGTGCTTTGAAATCCCATAAATTGTTGTGAAAATGGATCAGCATTAACCATTTTGTGGGATTGTTTAATGGAGCAAAGCGTTAGTAGGAGCCTTGGCTGTGGATTTTTCTGGCTTGACACTCCTGTGTCTGGGTCCTCCCCAACCTGAATCTTCAAATGAGCAACCTCGTTAGTACGGAAAATAATTAGTGGGGTTTTTTAATTGAAGAAAAATTTAAAGAGGTACATTATAAGAAAAAAAAAAAAAAGGACATGGACAATGTGTAAATGGATATAAAATTCTAAATCTGTTATATTTGGGGTTTTTTAAAAATACATTGGACAGTACCATATCGTTTAGGGGTGTGGGCCAAGGGGCAAGTGAAGTGAGTGTAAATGAGACGTATGGTGTCAGTATCCACTCCTGAAATTCTCTTGTAATACTGCTCTGTAATAACCATAATGTATTTATCATCCCAAATGGTGAAAAATTAATAGAATACTTTTTATTAATTTTTTTTTTCCTCATGGCTTTGCTCTGTTGCGTTATCAGTTCCAAAAGCCTTGTTTCTTCCTTGGGAGGGTGATTTGTTTAATCCTAGTTGAGCTGACCCAGGAGAAGTCAAATCACTTGTGGTTGAACTGGTAGCAGGCTGGCAAGCAGCCCTCTGGGCATGGAACGTGGCATTTTGGCTCACGTGGTGGCTCTCAAAGCGGCAGCTGCCCTGCTGCCGAGATGATTGGGTGGGTATGTCAGTACAGGCTGTATTAACTAGAATAAAATACACCTTTTTCCTGTTCATGTCAGTCCCGCAGTAGAGCGGATTCAATGTGCCGCTACATTTAAGTGGTTCTTGGCCAGCAGAGGGGCTCTTGAAGCCCGCGCCAGCTGGCGGAGTTTGCCAAAGTTTTCAGGCTCTTGTAAATCCTGTTTTTTGGTAACACGGACCTGGCTGGGGCCCGGGGAGGAGGCAGATGGCTCCACAGAACGGCTTTTCTCCCCCATTCATCGGGCACTACTGAAAGACTCCTGCTTGCTGGCTTTCACAAACCTGTAGCTGGTGACACGATGGCCAGTGTATGCTGCAGGAGGAGGTTCTGATCCATACGTTTCCATAAGTGCCCATAAATGGCTTTTGTTGTCTCCAGGGAGGCACAACCTTGGAGATGTCACCTGGATTACAGTAGTTTGAAGTGTATGTGTTTGGAGGGGCAAGCTGCCATATTAATTACCATCCCTTCAGTTGTTGGTTCATTGTGACGTTGAGTCTCGTTTGATGCCTTTGATACTGACCATTCTGACGGTTGTAGTGTTTGAGTACTAAAACTGCGTTTTACTGTGCTGCCATTGCTGCTTATACTCTCTCACTCTTGATCCTCCATACAGCTCCTTTATTTTGATGATCCTTTGTGGCCTTCCTGCATTTTACAGCTGTGGCCTCTCTTTGTTACCTTTGTTCATGTGTGAATTCATATCCTTTCCAAACATTTAGCCTCCTTTTTTTAATTATTATTTTTTTTAATGACCCTGACAACTTTGGTTCCAGTTCATCTGAAACAAACGAAAAAAAACCCTACACCACCATTCCCCTCCAAAAAAAAAAAAAACAAACCCCGAAAAATCTATGTAACTTTGATTTTATGTTTTTTTTCAAATGCAGATTGTATTTTTATAGAGTTGTATTCCAGTTTACTCAGCTTGGTTTGTTAAACTGCAGTATTGGTTTTGCTGAGTATGACTTGGATTGGCTAACAGTCTAGGGACCAAAAATTGTACCTAGACTCATATTCAATTTGTAAAGCTTAATTTCCCGTCTTTAATGTACCTGATAAATATATTGTATGTATGTACAATATTAAATGTTGTTCACATATATACATATATTGTACTTCTATAGATAAATGGCTGGAAACTCTGACCCATAATTGCATTTCTGTTAAATGTTTGTCTAGAGTATGGATTTGGTTTCATTTATATTAAATAATACTAGAGAAGCAATTGGTCACATTTAATCTTGTAGGCAAATAACTTTTGAATTTAATATTTTTATTGATATTTTTTTCAATACCAAATGTTTCTGCTTTTGCAGTTTTTACTGGCAATCAGTAAATGCTTTCAGCATATTTTCCAATTACTTAAATCTGTAATAAATGTATTCTTAAAGCTTTTTGACAGGCTGTTTTTACCCAAAGGAAACTCAAATAAGCCGCAAGCCTGGAATCGAAGAGCGGTTGTTTTTTTTGTTTTTTTTTCCCTAAGTAATGCAAATCAAATCCAAATTCTTAAATTTGAAGTTGATACAAACGTAGCACTTGGTAGCTACTTCGTTAATCCTCCCCAAATTTTGAATTTGACACCCGACGACTTGTTAGTACTGTGTAAAATGAGACCGAATGCTAATCTGTGCTTTGCCTTGGCTTTCTGCTCTGTGTTGTCTTGGTGTTTGCGTCTTACCTCTTACGTCTGTGCTGTTTGTTCCCTCCCCTGTTCTCTAATCCTGCCCTCCCCTCTGTTCCTCCTCATTGTCCACACTGACCCATCAATCAACCAACAACGCCCCCCCTTTCGTCGTGGTGATCTGCCCTGCTCTGGTTGGTGGCTCCGTGCTTGGGTGGCTGTATGTTGTGCTGGACCAGTTCACCCAAATATGGCCTTCTTGCTGACAGGTATCACTTCTGTGAGAAGTGTTTCACTGAAATCCAGGGGGAGAATGTCACCCTGGGTGATGACCCTTCCCAGCCTCAAACGTAAGTCGCTTCATTTCTTTTACGATGCCTTTTTAAACAGGAGGGGTGATGGGGAATCCTCATTTGATAGAAAAACCCTGCAGATGGTGGTGGGGAAATGCCTATTTTCTTACTAATGGGAGATTTTTACAGTAACACACGACGTGTTGCTGTGTTGGGTCTGTTAATCTGCCCGACAGCATCACTTGTGTCCGGTTGTGCTACTCGAGCACCGCCCGTGGACGGGGTGCGGGGGGTGGCAGGCAGTAGATAACGTGGTTGGAAGGTGGGGGGGAATGGAAGCTGTGTCAATAAATGTCACTAATAATATTAATGTCACTAAATCTGTTATCTTTTCAAATGAAAGAATTTGGCTAATCCTGTTGTCTTACCTTTCGAAGCATAGCTTTTGTTTATGAAACCAGTGGCTTGTCTGTAACCTGGCCAGAAAATAAGATGTCCTAAGATCTATGAAAAATGCAAGTTGTTCTGGAAGGTGGCTGCTTTACTGGCGACAGCTTCCCTTGTACTGTATTACTTTAAATTTGTGTATACTTGGGTACTTCTTATTTTGCTTTTGATTTACACAGAAAGAGAAAATATTTTCCATAGCTTAAAATAAAATGAACTGAATTGCTTTCTCTGAATAGAAAATAAATACCAATATGCTTTCTTCAGACTTGAGGTTTGTTCATTTGCTGCAATTCAGAAAAGCATGATATTGTCTTGGCCTCTGATATAAAGGTACTACTGAATTTTCATGTTAACTCTTTGTCTCTAGAACCATCTCTAAGGATCAGTTTGAAAAGAAGAAAAATGATACACTAGATCCAGAACCGTAAGTACCAGGCCATTGGTTTTCTTCAGATAATCTCATCGCTTTCACTTGCCCTTTGGCCAGCACTTCAGTGCAATTCGTTATTCAGGCTTTGAATAGCATTCCTTCCCCCCCCCCTCCCCGTCTCTGCCCAAATGGGCTGCAGAATCATTCTCCAGAGTTTGTAGCACATCATACAAATTTGATGTCTACTATTGGTAATCCAAGAGGAAAACATGAGCCTGTTTTAATGGCAGTTCTCTTTATTTGGGTGATTCCGAAGGTGTGGTCTGAAAATGGCCCTCCGATGTAGAGCCTTTGTGCCAAGCCCTGAGTACCTGTGGGCGAGTTCTGCATTTCCTCTGCTGCTTTAGCTAGAATTGTAAAACAATTCTATTGTTTGTTTTTTTTCTCATCACTTGAGTATTTGGCCCACTGAAAGATCCATCCTCCTCCCTTGCCTTCGTTACCCTCGAGAAGTTCAGGAAGGGTCGAGTTGAACATTCCTTTAGTAGTGCTGTGCTACATTTCCTAATGTCCTTAACTGGTTCAAACGAGATTTTATCTTACTTCTACTTTGTTCTCTGGTAGTTTGATACGCAATATACTTTATTTTATACTTTATACTCACCAGAGCTTCTCCCCTGGACCTATAAAGGTAGACTGAGATAGACCCCAGTGCACTGGCCTCCAAAACCACTATTGCAGTCTTGATTTGATCCAACAAAAGAATTCTGATGTATTATTTTGACCCAAAAAAAGCCCCACCAAAAAACCCCAAAACCTATAGCAGACCCAGGCATGCGAAGGCAAGTTAATACATGTTTTCTGGGCACGATGATTCACGAGTGACTAGTTTTTACATTTGCACTAAGTTGAGCAACCATTTAGTTGGCTCATGGTTGGTGCAACAATTGAAAATTCAATCTGTGGAAGGATTGTTGGAGCAGAGTTTGCGAAGCTGGGGAGCTCATAAGTCGGCTTAGAAAAGCATATAAAAGACCCAGAAAAAACTTGTGTGGCAACCCATTTCACATCTTTGAACTAGTTTTGCATTATAAATATATATATAATGTGCACATGAAATTGATAGGTGTATATCTGAAGCTAAAGTGTTTTTTTAAACTGGCACATAAATTGAGGTTGTGTAAGTTGATTCAACTCTTAGAAGAGGATTGGAAAGTCCTTTCTTGCTGAATTCTGGAAAATGACCTGCCTAACAACAGAAGTGATGGGCTGCTGTTTTTATTTCTCAGGTTTGTTGACTGCAAAGAATGTGGTCGGAAGATGCACCAGATTTGCGTATTACATTATGATATTATTTGGCCTTCAGGGTAAGATGTTTGATAGTTTTTTACCCCTTGTATATTAAGACCAACATAGTTTATATCATTAAATTTGTTTGCCTTTGCTCTGTAATATGTAGTCACTGCCCTTTAAGAATTGATGGCAAAAGGACAAGGTGTTCCTAAATAAAATCCATTTTTTGGTGTTTGGAGTCTCACTTCAGAGTATTCAGATGGATGTGCACGAAAACGATTTGTCCGTATACGCAGATTTTTGTGGTTTCTTTCAAAGTGCTGAACGATAGCAGCAGTTGGAGGTAAATCTGTATACTGCAGGACAAAAATGCTGGTGGGACTGCTTGGCAGAATTAAACCAGCTCATAAAGTCTTTAAGTCTCTTGAAAATGAAGAGATACAAACTGTTTAAACACAGAGAAAAATATCTCGTATTCTGACACTGGAATTAAGAGTTCAGAGGTTGGGTTTAAGCAAACCCATAATGTATTTGAGCTAAATTTTTGGTGACTTTTTTTTTTGCCTTAATAGGTTTGTCTGTGATAATTGTCTGAAGAAAACTGGTAGAACACGTAAAGAAAACAAATTCAGTGCTAAAAGTGAGTTGGATATTTCTATTTTTATCTTCAACTTCTATCCATCCCCTCCCTGCCACCTCTAATAGCTTCTTGATTGAGGCTTTCTGTTGTCATGGTGGACAGCACAGGAACACCTGCAAAATGGGGAGCAGCATAGCCCAAGGCTTTCATAACTGTCAGTTTTAATCAACATTTTAAAGACCTGGTCTTTATGCATTTGTGGTCAGTATTAAGGCTGCTTGGGGAATTTGGAATCTATATCCTTGTTTTTGTAAGATTAAAAAAAAAAAAAAAGGAGGGAGAGAGACACAATAGATGAGAAACGTAAGTCTGCCTGCACTTTACTGGCTATATTTAGGCGGGTTTCCACATAGCATTGAAACTGTAGTAAATTGTTGTCACCTCTGCACCCTTCAAATAATGTGTAATAACAAGTTGTGCTGCATTTGAGGTGTACTGAGGTGCTGCCAAGTACTAATGCAGTTGAAGAGCTTTTCTTGCTTGGAGAGCAGGCTGTTAGAACAACTGGCCGCTGGAAGCAGTAACCAGTTGTACCGTGTGTCTGGATTTTCTTGGAACTAACCGTTACCCAAATCTTGTTGAAATGTGCACTAAAGAGTGTGCCAAAAGATGCCAGGTCGTCTCCCGTCTCCTTAGTAATCCTTGCACAGGCATTCTTTGCACATGTTTAATGTCAGAGGATGGAATTTGATGACTTCCATTCATGCATGTTTTGGGAGGGGAGTAGGTGTTAGCATTGAAAATGCAGTGTCGGTGGCACAAAGCAGAAAAATAAAGTGAGTACAGAAGCCAAGAGGGTGATTCAGACACTTGAACAAGTGGAGCTTGCAGGTACACTCGATTCCTCCCTTGTTCTTCTTTGGTCTTTGGAAGTTCTGGGCATTGCCTTCACATACTGTGACTTTGCAAGCCAGAATCTTCCAAATTGTCGTGAAGCAGTGGTTTTGCATTAAATGTTAACTTCTTAATAACTTGGTGTGTGGTTGATTTGTCTAATGAGAGATTTGGAGGGGGATAATTTGGAGATGATAACGCTGTGAGAGACATATTAGGTTACAGCAATCGAAACCATCTCTGAAGTAACCTGACGCATGCAAGATAGTATTGTTAAAAAGATTAAAGTTAGTCTCATTAAAAACAGATTAAGATTGTAAAAGAACATTAATAGAATGGTGGAATAAAAATGTGTTTTCAGATAACCAAAAACAGAGGAAGGAGGAGGAAAAGGAGATCAGCGGTATTTCCCTGCCCAGATCCCCAAAGAACAGAATGGTTACCTTGAATTAAATGTTAGTTACTCAAACTTTGGGCAGTGTCGCAGAACTGCAGGCACCCAAGGAATCACACACTTATTTAAGACATTTTACATCAATGTATGCTGCAAAGTCAGCATATAATGGAAGAGACATCTGTTTAAAATGGTTATCTTGTTTTCTTTTTCCTGTGATGATTTGAAGCCTGCTGCCAGCTGTAATCTACTGGTGGGTTCAGCTCTTAAGTTCAGTTTTCTTTAGTGGAAACACGGGAAAGAAAAGCTCTTCTTGTTGTCGAAACCTGTGAAAGTTTGAAACGTTAGCATGTTTCCTCTCCCTCCCCATAAAACCCCTTACTTCCTGAGTTGCCATCAATATTTCTGCACACCTTCAAGCATTCTGGCACAGCTGCTAATAACTGAGATAGCACATCCCTCAGCTGAGAGCTATTGCTCAGCTGTTTTGGTAACATTCATATTCCTGTTCTATATATTAAGTAAAATTGGTTATCTTAACCACATCACAGGTAAGTTGCATAAAGCTGGCTGACAGCTTGTCAAATACAACCTATAAACCAGCATACCGCTGGATTATGATGGGAAATTGCTAACTTTTGAAGTATTTTTCTTACTAAGAAAATCTACGAATATCACTTAACCAGTAACTGCAGAGATATTCAAAGACATAAGATATCCTGACAAATCAGTCACAAATCAGAGTAGTTTCCTGAGAGAAAGCCACGGTAAAGCCAGAAGTCTGACTTTCTTCCTATCTGTCCAGTTACCCATCCAGTAGCAAACATCTGGCTGTTACTACCCCAACGAAACTTCTGTACTCAAGTTGATACCCGTTTGGGGACCTTTTAAGCAATTTGCACTGCAGTTTTTTCTTTGAGACCTGAGCTTTTATTGGAAGTACGTACATTAAGAGGTGTCCAAGAAGCAAAATCCGGTTGCTTTCTAAAATGCTTTCTAATATATCAAAATATACAGCTTTGTGATTCTTTCTTTACAGTGTGTGTAATCTTGCTGCTGCCTGTTTCTTCTGTCTTTTTACTTGGTCTTTTTGTATGTTTGTTTTTCAAGTCTTAATGCATAAGGAAGGCAACAGATACCCTTTGGTTGCTTAGCATTGAAAGAAGAAGAAGTGAAAACACAAGGCAATAGAGTTAACTAAAATTGCTTTCTAAAAATGTACCAACTCATTAACTGAAAGTGAGCTGTTTTGGGGGTTTTTTCTGTTTATCTCTGGAGAAATCAACGAAACAAAAATTCCTTCAGAATTCATGAATTTTCTTGAAATATCTTTCAATTTCATTGAAAATCAACACCCTTCTATTATATGTGGAAAGCCAAATATATCGTATTGGGCTGAGAAACACAGTGTTTGGTAAAAGGCAGAGTGTATTTTTACTTTATCCTGCCTTTAAATTTAATTATTGGCTCCCAGGTAAATGATCCTCAGACCATTCTGAGCTGATGATAACCACAGGATCTCACTGGGCAAAGGGACAGACTCTGAGGTGTAAAACAAAATTGCCGCATTTGGGCAGTTTCTATAAACTGATTGTAAATTTTAAGTATAGAAATCCTTTGGAAAGTGAGATCTTCCTTTAAGTGTATTTGGCTTTTTTCCCTGGTATTGGAGCCTAAAATAATTTTTAGCATCAATATTTGACTGCAGTTTTCTCTGTGTGAGCTCAGGAGAGGAGAAGAAGAACCAACAGCCTTGTGTCAGTGGCCAAATAACAACTGAAAAATTGAAGCAGTGGAGAGCTGAAAATTAAATACGTTGTAGTAAAAACTGCTGTCTGTAGATTGCATCATTGCTCTGAAACAGAGAAGATTGACCATAAAAATGAAGTAGAAGTACTAGTTGGTAAAATAATTACTGCAGGATGAGAGAAATTGTTGTAAATCTTCAGGTCAAAACAGTGTGCTATTGCTGTTTTCTTACTTTAAACCAAAATCGTCATCTTAATTTCTGTAATTTGTTGTGGATTTATTTGAAAACCATGACGTCCTGTAATACAACAAAAGCATCTGTCCCCCACCAAAGTTAATTGCAGATGTAAAGACCCAGAGAGGGCGTCTGGACAATAAGTGGACTTGAACTTTTAAAGACCTCTATCGCTGCGCAAGAACTATTGAAGCTTTATGTGCAAATTACTGTAGCTGTTCAATCTAAAAGCTCTCTTGAAGAGAAAAGGAAAAGCAATGAAATCGCCATTGAAGTCAAAAGGCTTTTCATTTCTGTTGATTTGCTTTGCTTTGCTTGAAAAGGTGTGGCGTAGAGCCAGATCTATAAAGTGATGTAATCTTTGTCAAACAGCCAGATAGTGGTTTTGTTAGGAGAAAACATTTGCAGTGTTCATAAAATAAGCCTTGCAAATTTCAAAATGCTATGTAAAGCTGCCTTTGTTAGTTCACTTACTAAGTCATTTTCCCACTGTAGTGGTTTTAGCTTCCGTGTTGGGGTACGAACACTTAGGGCTTAGGTGAAAACATGGATGGGTTTGCTTTTTTAATTTTGGCTGCGTAAATAAAAGCATCGAATGGAGTTAAAACAAAGGGGCCAGGGGGGAAAGGTGTATACTTTTACACAGGGAAGCAAGCTGAAAGACTTTACAAGCATGTAACACCCTGAACTTAAGAATGGTTTCTCCAGTCTTCATGTTTCCAGTGTCACAGTCTCTCCCTTCATTTCTAGGACTACAGACGACGCGTTTAGGAAACCATTTGGAAGACAGAGTAAACAAATTTTTGCGGCGACAGAATCATCCTGAAGCTGGAGAGGTCTTTGTCAGGGTGGTAGCGAGTTCAGATAAGACAGTAGAAGTTAAACCAGGAATGAAATCCAGGTTAGTTTTATTAATTACAATAAATGCAATCTTGGAATCTGTTATTTTGAAGTTCTTCCTACATAAATATGATGAAATTGTGCCACTTTGCACCTTAATACCTTTGCACATTTTTTGAAACTTTGGCGTGAGTAAAGTTATAAAAGGAAGAAAATCTGGGTGCAGTAAAGGAGATTCAAAATGCAGTTGTATTGGGACTGGTTTTGGGGGGGTAATGGGAACGTCCTGGTTTGGGTTATAATAATTAATATTACTAAATCTTGAGAGAGTCTGACCACGTTTTGGGTGGTGTTCCAGAATTCAGAGTTTAGTTTGAAACTGTTGCTGAGATTCTGTTCCTTATGTTTTTCCTGTTCCTTGATTCTGCTGTGTTTTTGTAAATACTTCAGCTTTCAGAAGTTATTTTTAATGTGCTTCATCGTCAGTGAAAAGCTTAAAGAGTTTTTTCTGTGAAGTATTTTCTTTGATTCATGAAGGTCAGTGTTTACGTGACATCACTTCATCATAACGCAACAGGTTTTCTAATCTGCAGAATATTTAAAGGGCTGTGGTTGCTGAGGATGCTCTTGCACTCAGCAGGGGCCTGTTTGGTTGTATTCTGACTATATGGAAGCTGACTTTCCCTGAGTTCTACCCCAACAGACCGCGCGTTGACAGGGCTGCCTGATCTAATACAGCTCTGATCTGATCCTGTTTCACTGCTGCATAAATGTTTCTCATTAGTTAAAAATAAGGTCGAAAGGAATTTCCTCATTCTGGTAGGACGCTTGTTTAATTGTTGGGCTTCTTTCTCCCCATTCTTCCTTCCTGCCACCCTTTCCTACAGATTTGTGGATTCTGGGGAGATGTCAGAGTCTTTCCCTTACCGTACCAAAGCTCTGTTTGCGTTTGAGGAGATCGACGGAGTAGATGTGTGCTTCTTCGGCATGCACGTCCAGGAGTACGGCTCGGATTGCCCCCCTCCAAATACAAGGTACTCCTTCATTTCTGGGTCGGTGGTGCCTGCACAGAGAACATCTTACTACATTCTCTGGGCAATTACTCCCAAACATAGGAGATAAATTTCAATTCTGCAGGACAACTAAGTCCTGCTGTATGTCTGCAGATGACTTTGAAGTGAGAAAACAAATACGCCAACAAAAACATTACAGTTTTTTGTATTACGTATCTAGTTTTGCCTTTCAGTGTATATTCTTGCTGTCTAAAAAAAAGTGCCACCCATCATTGGCTTTTGAGAACTATTTGTACCATGTTGAGATGCCTAAATATGCATTAAAATAACGTCATCGTTAATTTTTCTTTGTTCAGTATGGGTGTAGACGTATCTAGTATAAAAATCGGTTCTCAGGATACAGAGCAGACCTTCAGCCATACACGATTTTCTGTGGTTCTCTTATCCCTACAGGCGTGTGTACATATCGTATCTAGATAGTATTCATTTCTTCCGCCCCCGTTGTCTCCGAACTGCAGTTTATCATGAAATCCTCATTGGATACTTGGAATACGTGAAGAAACTTGGGTAAGTGACATCTTTCATCTATCACTGGGGATAGTCTCCGTTTTCTTCTGCCCTCTCCAAGATACGTGGAATATGTGCCTCTTCTGCAGCAGAGAGAGAAATTTGGATTTTATCACTAAAGTGGTTTATCTGTGTTAGGATTCTGAAAGTGACAGCATATCATTATTTTTATAAGAGGTTTGCCTGATGTTTAAGGTTCGTTATTATATCCCAGACCTTTTCTCATCTCTTACATAAATAGAGGTTATTGCCTCGGCATCTTTGTTACAAAGAAAAAAGAAAAGGAGGGGGAAAAAAAAAAGAAAGAGCTAGAGGTCTGAATTAATATCTTGATTTGGCTGAGTTAATTTTAAGATGGTAGTCAAAATGGTTAAGATATTTTTTCCTTGTGTGTGAAACGCAGGTATGTGACAGGACACATCTGGGCCTGTCCCCCAAGTGAAGGAGATGACTATATTTTTCATTGCCACCCACCTGATCAGAAAATACCCAAACCCAAGCGTTTGCAGGAATGGTATAAGAAGATGCTGGACAAGGCATTTGCGGAGAGAATCATTCATGACTACAAGGTTTGCTACTCTTCACTTCCTGAATTAATTTTTACGGGCTTTTCATTTAGGGGTAGCTCATACTGTTTGATAACACGTGTAACTGTGGCAGCCTTCACCTAGGGGTTTCATTCTCAGCCCACGTCTTCATTTTCTCAGATTTTCAGACTGAAAATTCCTTAGGTTTGGTTTCTGCATTAAAGTGTGCCAGAGCCTGCCCTCACTACAGTCTTTGAGGCAAGGAAGTGTGGCATTTGTTAAGTTTTATAAAAGCTGTTTGCTTCTGGTGATGCTGAAGGACCAGGTGGAATACTGGACCCCACCAGTGTGAAATCAAAAAAACTGCTTATAAAACAGCTTCTTTACTTGAGGAGGAAAAAGGATCATTATCCTAATTGGAGAATATCACACGTAAACCCAAAGAAATAAAGATGGCAGAGGTAGCATTTGCCACTCCTTACATGCTAAAATTTACAGGAATTTCTTAATGGTAGTGACAGTGCTGGGAAAAAAATATGTTTTCATTGCAAGTGACAGTTACTCAATGTGTGGGACAGCACAGCATATAGCAAACCTTGTCATCTGATCTGATGCAGCAAAGAGCTAGAAAATCTGTCTCTGTCCTAATAAGGTGGTCTTGAAATGGATCCGAAGAAAAAAAAAATTAGCTAGTCTTGGATGTGCTTGATTAACACAATGCACTTAAAAAACCACCTCCTGGTAAAATAGGTAAAATACCTGTTCCTTCTCAGAATACCTGTTCTTCTCACTGGTCCCCCCAGTTGTTTTGGCCAGGTGAGCCACAGTGCTTAAACCAGTGGCCAGTGAAGGACACGAGCTGCTCCCAGACTTTATTTAGTACTCCCGTGTGTAATGGCTGGTGCCTTCAGTGGTCCTTCTTGGAGTTACCAGGATTATTGTGCTTACAGTGCACAGACCACACACATGCACTAGAGTGCTCATGGACTTCCAAATTTGTAAGGAAAGGGGGTAGATGAGACCCACTTGCTGTCACTAGAACAGTTCCTGAGCTTGTATAGGACCAGTGTAAGAAAAGCTAAGTGGTGTAGACTTCGTTTTTAATTGGTATAATTACCAGGGAGGCGGTTGTTACATTTTTCCAGGGGTATCTTAGTCTCTGCCATCACAGCAGGAGCGTGAACCGATGGCATGGTGGAGGTTGAGGAGAGCCTCAGCAGGTGTCTGTCTAAGATGAAGCAGGGAGTGGGCTGTTATCAGTATTGCCAGGTTTTTGAGCGGTGCCCAGCAAAGGAGACCTGCCAGGAGCGGGCCCTGGCACAGCGCTGCAGCCCTGCATCATCATGTCTCTGATCCTCCTCTCTGTCCTAAGTAGTCTTCATTTATCTATTCTTGGTATTGTGCGATACCCTTAACAGGACATCTTCAAACAAGCGACTGAGGACAGACTGACAAGTGCCAAGGAGCTGCCTTACTTTGAAGGTGATTTCTGGCCCAATGTACTGGAAGAAAGCATTAAGGAGTTGGAGCAGGAGGAAGAAGAGAGGAAAAAAGAAGAAAGCACTGCAGCGAGCGAAACAACAGAGGTGAGTTACCTTTATTTGCTACATTTCCTTCTGGCTCACAAAGCTGACAGTTAACGCTTCAATAAATGAGAGAGTTCACACGCAGTAAACCAGGAAAGAAGGTCATTCACATCAGACGTTAAATCAGATTTCCTTTTAACAGCATTTCCAGTTTTCTTCTTGGGTAACAGATATACTGATGGGTTCGTTTGGTGGTGGGGTTTTTTTTTAATAGAACCAGAAGTCAGTTATGTCAGCTCAGCGTCTCTGTTCCCAGAGAAATGTGTTAAGCTACTTTTGGGTTGCATCACGACGGCTACATTTGCTTGCAGTTATTTGGCTGAGCTTCTGCTTCACACCTTTCCAAACCACCTTTGGTGTCTGCATTTTGAAAGATGCTGTATTTTTCAAAGCTAAATTAAATTTTGCTGTTATTTAAGCAAAGGTACTTGTAGTCATTTGCAGGGGTAGGAGGTTGAAAAATTAAAAGTATTTATTGCAAGCTTTGCACTGGTGTGAAATGTTGATCCTGATGGTGGTGTTCCTTCACCAGCATTCTCTTTTTGTTTATTAAAACAAAACAGAGCTTTCTCAGGGTCAGAGTCAGAATTTCATTATTCATTTTTATTTCTGTCTTGATTGTATCTGTATCCAAGTGGCCTTGGCACTTTGGTACTGTCCCTTTTACTTGTGATTTGCAGTAAGGATGTTTTGAAAAGAAATAAGAGTAGGAAAATGTGAAGTCTAGCAAATTGAGGCGGAACCAAAAACTTGAGCTGGGAAGGGGCTCTGTTCTGATGCCACAATGATTTGCATGCAGTTTGTGTTACCTGTGATGGATGGGGAGCGATAGAACTTCATCCATCCATTCCATTATGTCAGAAAATTCCTTCTATTAAACCTTAGCAGCTCCTTCAAAGCTGGTACAGTTTGTTGCTGTGGGGTTTTTTTAATGGAACTAGAAAGTTAATAGTCTTCACCTTGTTCCTTCTGAATGTAACTTTTAATATTGAAATATTTCAACAAATACTGCAGGATACCAGTAACTGAAAGACAAGGCTTGGATTTTAAATGCAGTCCTTTTTTGCTAACAGTGTCGCTTTCAATAAATTGTAGCATGGCCTTCCAGTGCAACCTCTGCATCTAAGAAGGGGGAAAAAAGGTGTTTCAAAAAGCCCAGAAGAGGTAACTGTGAAACTCATCCAAGGTGTCTGCCTAAAGTGAGAGAGGGTGCAGCCTTGGGTGGTGACATCCGTGCCTTCCCACTGAATGCCATTGACATTGCTTGGGGTAGGCTGGGGGGAACAGAATCTCCATCCAAATCTCTAAGATGGCATCCAAAAATCCAGCAAAAAAACTCGTAACAGTGTGACCTTTGCCACTGGGCTCAGAAAAAGAAGTGAAATTAAAAGCCTGAGAACTTGTCACTTAGTGGAGGAAACTGTGCCCAGCAGTTTGACATCTCACATGCAGAAGCAATTGATGAATCTTTACAATTTGTCATTGAGATGGTATCAATCTTAACTCTCTCTTCTTAAATTCTTAGTCCTAAACTTTTTATCTGTGGAGAGGGAGCTTCTTAAAAGTCAACTCGTGCTGCCAGTATCAGTTAAAGAGAGTCTAAAGAGCTGATGAATATGCAGCAGTTCTCAAAAAAGGTTCTGAAGGGACGAGGCTCACTGGGTAATGGTGCCGTCGGCAGCTCTGGCAGCCCTGGCAGAACATGTTCAGTGCCATCAAAATGAAGTAATACAAAACCAGCCTTACGGCTTCTTAAAGCATCTTGGAACAGCTTTGTACAATTGACCAAATACAACCTTGTTAAAGGTATAATAGAAAGAAAACTTAGATTTACACTCTTGGCTAAGTTTCAAACTATTCTTTCAGTTTTAAACTTACTTCTTTAAATTTAAAAATCTACATTGATGCACTAGAGCGTATAGGCAGAAGGAGGACATGCTCTGATTCCATCAGGGTGGTAGCAAATTGTGGAGGAAAAGAAGACAAGATGGGAATATACAATTCCTCATTTCTGAGTATCTTCAAACCACTTAGAGCTCTCTCTGGTTTCCCATAAAGTAGCATCATTTTAATTTTTCCAAACAGGTTTGGTCAGAAAGTAAATAAAATTAGTTACAGAAAAGCCAAGATTGGACAGGGAATTTCTGTCTAAGCCTAATTGATGGAATAGAAGGATGGCAACAGTTTATATATATAGAGAACTGCTTTCTTTGGTTGGAATATTTTTGTTTTCTTTGAATAAATATGCTTGTGGATAAACCCTGGGTTTGCTTGTACACAGTGTTCATGAAACTTCCTTGCATATGTGTGTGTGTGTTTATATATATAAAAATATATTATATTATATAATCAGAGTTTTACAGTAGCTTATTTTTAGTATGATGGTAACCAACATTCTAGTAGTTGGAGAGGGGATTTTTGCTGAGCGGTGAGCTCCCTGCTAAGGGCTTGGGTTTTTATTTTTCAAGGACATGAGAAGTCTAAAAGTTATTTCTGTTTTCACAGGTCATCTAAATAGCATCATTTGCTATTTTTTACTCTCTTTATTTACCTCTAGTATTCAGTAAATGGTCACTGTGGTCTATGGTGGTGTAACTTAGACACAGGAAGGATTGAGGGATTTTATTTTATTTATCTGGAGTTGCAGCAGTAAGTCTTCAGAATGGACAATAACGTATTCTCTTAGTTTCAAGTCATGCATGTTCTTATCTTTGTGGTAGCCCTACATCTGTTCAATAAAAAACAAAAAATTAAATCTCAAGCAAGTATGTGAAACCCCAAACGCACAGCAGAGCAAAATACTGCACTTCTGGAATATTTTTTTAAGTCCATTTGATTTGTAACTCATTTTATCATGAAATATCTGTAGGATCCTGTAAAGCAAGCAGTGGAAGCTGAAATACGGTGTTTGAAGATACAAGTTATTGAATGTATATGCCTACTTTAAAAATCTATTTTTAAACAGCATTTGATTTTGTTTGCCTGCCAGTTTGGCTTTTGATTTTTCCTGGAAGATAGGATATATTTAACACAGGAGGGTTGATTTGTGGGTCTTGGAACAAAGTTCTGTTACTGCCAACAGAAGCACTTTGCTTTGGGCTGCCGTGAATGGAATAGAGCTCTATAAAGCATAACATCTTTCCTTTACTGCTATTGCAGGGAAGCCAGGGCGACAGCAAAAACGCCAAGAAAAAGAACAACAAAAAAACCAACAAGAATAAGAGTAGCATCAGCCGAGCTAACAAGAAGAAACCCAGCATGCCAAACGTGTCCAACGATCTGTCTCAGAAGCTGTACGCCACCATGGAGAAGCATAAAGAGGTACTGTCAAAATACGCTGCCTGAAGAGAGGATGTTGTTCCTGTAAATCCAGGCGTGATGATAGTCAGAACTGAAAAATCAGGAGGAGTAAAGCTTGTGATCACGCTGGAGTTTTGTCTGTTGCGTAACAGCGTATTGGAAGAGATTAGGCTAAACTAAGTTAATTAGATAACGCTTGTAGCACACCATTACAGCAACAGAACACGAGCTTTTTCCTGCAAGATTATCTAACCTCATTGATTTTAAATTTATTTTTTTCCCCCTGTTTATCTGCAGGTCTTTTTTGTGATTCATTTACACGCTGGGCCTGTAATTAACACTCTGCCTCCCATTGTGGACCCTGATCCATTACTTAGCTGTGATTTGATGGATGGGCGAGACGCCTTCCTCACCTTAGCCAGAGATAAGCACTGGGAGTTCTCCTCGCTCCGCCGATCCAAGTGGTCCACGCTCTGCATGCTGGTAGAACTGCACACCCAAGGGCAGGATCGCTTTGTCTACACGTGCAACGAGTGCAAACATCATGTGGAAACAAGGTGGCATTGCACTGTCTGTGAGGTAGGTGTATATCCCCAGAAACTTCTGCTCTCACTTGCCCTACAGCCAAGCGTGATTGTTTTTTTTATTTTTTTAGGTGTTATCACCCAAACTTCCTCCAAATTAAGCCTGTCCTGATAAAAGGGCTGCTAAGCCTTAAGGGAAGGTGGCTACCGCAGTGGGCTACCTCTTTCTAGACTAAGTCTTTTGGGGAGACCTTATAGCAGCCTTCTAGTATCTGAAGGGAGCTAGAGGAGAGCTGGAAAGGGACTCTTTGTCAGGAAGTCTGGTGACAGGACAAGGGGTAATGGTTTTAAATTTGAAGAAGGGAGATTTAGATTAGATATTGGGAAGAAATTCTTTCCTGTGCAGGTAGTGAGGCACTGGAACAGGTTGCTCAGAGAAGCTGTGGCTGCCCCATCCCTGGAGGGGTTCAAGGCCAGGCTGGGTGGGGCTTTGAACAACCTGCTCTGGTGGGAGGGGTCCTTGCCCAGGGCAGGGGGACTGGAACTCGATGATCTTTAAGGCCCCTTCCAACTCTAACCATTCTGTGATTCTATGAAGTGCCTTTAGCTTCTCAACATGGAAAAGACTGGTACTCAGGAATTGGCTACGGCTGTGTTGTTTGTCCCACTGCAACTCCTCTGCTTAGACAAGTTTTAAACTTAATATTAAAGAACTTTAGGACTGGGTGTGGTAGGTGTGACTGCGTCAGACAGGTCTGGCTCTGCAGGGCATCGTCTCATCCGCATTCACTGGATATCCAGGAGAAAAGTTAGCGTATCTTCCTGCAAGGTGGCTTTTCTTCTATGGTGTTCCGTGTCATAAGAAGCAACGCCGGCGTGTGTCCGGGCTGCTGCAGGGCTGGGCGAGGAGGTTGCCCCAGCATTTCTTCATTGTCTCTTCGACCTGGAGGGTGCTTGTCCTTCAGATCAGCCCAGATAATTGTTTCCTAACTCGGCTCAGTGCTTTTAACGACTGGTCCTTTTACAGCATAGATCACTCCCCTGAACTGTGCTAGAGAGCAGTTATGCACGGCTCCGGTGGACCTGAGGAGGAGGTAGTCTCTGCAGGGCTTGGGTTGACCTCTGGCTACAGCTGAACCACAAAAAGAAAAAGAAAAAAAGGTGTGAATAAGTGCAGCCTAGTTTTCACACTGCAAGTTATTGCCGGGTCTGGGGTGGAAGAGTCTTAATTAATCCCTCTGAGGAAAGCATTGAACGGGGCTTCTTGAGGCAAAGCTGCAGGAAATGGATCGTACACACTAGGGGAATTAAGTGGTGGAAGGAGGGATGGCTTTAGGTGTCTTCTGGTACTTCTGGGTAAGGGAGTGCCCTTCCTCTAGCAATAAAGGACAGGGTGGTGAAAATGGGAGTGTTTGAGCCGGTTTTCAGATTAGTTTTAGCATGAAACTTGCACTTAATTTAAGGCTTATTTTAGAGGTTAAAAAATATGTATTTCAGGGTAGTAATTATTAGTCAGTAATTACAGTAAGAACAGCTAAATGGAGAGCCAAACCCCGTTCTTTAAGCACTGGTGTAGGTTTGTCTGGAGGTTTTGGCCCTCCTTACGTAGGTACCCCAGACATCACAGAAGAGTAAGCGTAAGCAGTTCCTATCATCAAAATGGAGAAAGAACTCTCCTCCCCCCCTCCAAACCCTGCAAGATATTTTATTGTAATAAAAAGAAGACACAATTACAGCCCCTGTTTGCATTGTTACCCACCGTAGTCGAGACTTGGGATCCCAAGCTCACTTTGCTGTGCCATCTGAGGTGGCTGCTGCCCCCAAAGGTCCTCTCCTGCTGCCATGGTGACTGGGTAGCTCTTCCCAGTGCGTGGCTCTTGTCCTGTTTTTCCTCTGCTGTGTGTTTGTACCCACTGAAACCCAAAGTGGGCTTCCATGGCAGGTTCATCATGCTCATCCAGCAGTGCGATTACTCTCCTGCTCTTTTCCTGGTAGGGCCAGTGACTTACAGACAACTGAACCCCGGGTTTTCTTTTGCTTTTCCAGGACTACGACCTCTGCATTAACTGCTACAACACTAAGAGCCATGACCACAAGATGGTTAAGTGGGGCCTGGGTCTGGACGATGAGAGCAACAGTCAAGGAGAGCAACAGTCCAAGAGCCCCCAGGAGTCGCGCCGACTGAGCATCCAGCGCTGCATCCAGTCCCTTGTCCATGCCTGTCAGTGCCGCAACGCAAACTGCTCCTTGCCATCCTGCCAGAAGATGAAACGGGTTGTCCAGCACACCAAGGGCTGCAAGCGCAAGACCAATGGTGGCTGTCCGGTGTGCAAACAGCTCATAGCTCTTTGCTGCTACCATGCCAAACACTGCCAAGAGAACAAATGCCCCGTGCCATTCTGTCTCAATATCAAACACAAGCTCCGACAGCAGCAGATCCAGCACCGCCTGCAGCAGGCTCAGCTCATGCGCAGAAGGATGGCTACCATGAACACCCGAAACGTGCCTCAGCAAAGTTTGCCTTCTCCTACCTCAGCAACGCCTGGTACCCCTACACAGCAGCCAAGTACACCGCAGACGCCGCAGCCTCCTCCCCAGCCCCAGCCTTCCCCTGTAAGTATGTCACCGGCCGGCTTCCCCAGCGTGTCCAGAACTCAACCCCCCACCACTGTTTCAGCAGGAAAACCCGCAAACCCGGTTTCTGCGCCTCCGCCTCCTGCTCAGCCCCCGCCCGCCGCGGTGGAAGCGGCTCGGCAGATCGAGAGAGAAGCTGCCCAGCAGCAGCAGCAGCTCTACAGGGTGAACAACATCAACAATGGTTTGCCTCCTGGCCGCCCAGGACTAGTAAACCCGACGGTGGGTTCAGTGAACCAGATGCAACAAGTCAGCATGAATGTACCCCGGCCCAACCCTGTGAGCGGCCCAGTGATGCCCAACATGCAGCCCGGGCAGTGGCAGTCGCCCCCGATGCCGCAGCAGCAGCAGATGCAGGCGGGGATGGCCAGGCCAGTTATGCCCATGGCGACACCGCAAGCGGTGGCTGGGCCGAGGATGCAGGGCGTGCAGCAGCCACCGCGGAGCATCCCCCCGAACGCACTTCAGGACTTACTGAGGACCTTGAAATCGCCGAGTTCCCCCCAGCAGCAACAGCAAGTTCTTAATATTCTCAAATCCAACCCTCAGCTTATGGCAGCTTTTATAAAGCAAAGAACAGCCAAATACGTGGCGAACCAGCCCGGGATGCAGCCGCAGGCGGGCATACAGCCCCAGCCGGGGATGCAGCAGCCGCAGACCGGCATGCAGCAGCCGGGCATGCATGCTCAAGCAGGATTGCAGAACATGAACGCCATGCAAGCAGGAGTGCAGAGGCCCAGCGTTCCTCCCCAGCAGCAAGGGATAGGAGCTATGAATCCCCAGGGACAAGCGATAAACATCATGAACCCCGGCCACAACCCCAGCATGGCCAACATGAGCCCACAGTACAGAGAGATTCTGAGGCGGCAACTGCTGCAGCAGCAGCAGCAACAGCAGCAGCAGCAAGGAGGTGCCGGCATGGCAGGAGGGATGGCAGGACACAACCAGTTCCAGCAGCCTCAAGGACCGGGAGGTTACCCTCAAGCCATGCAGCAGCAGCGGATGCAGCAGCACATATCCATACAGGGGGGTTCCATGGGACAGATGGCTCAGATGGGACAGCTGAACCAGATGGGCCAGCCCGGCATGGGGGCGGACGGCGCCCCCAACATCCAGCAAGCCCTGCAGCAGCGCATCCTGCAGCAGCAGCAGATGAAACAGCAGATAGGGTCCCCCGGGCAGCCCAACCCCATGAGCCCACAGCAGCACATGCTCTCAGGACAAGCACAGGCGTCTCATCTCCCTGGCCAGCAGATCGCCACCTCCCTCAGCAACCAGGTGCGGTCCCCAGCACCCGTTCAGTCTCCCCGTCCCCAGTCCCAGCCGCCACATTCCAGCCCGTCACCCAGGATACAGCCCCAACCGTCACCTCACCACGTCTCTCCCCAAACTGGTTCCCCCCACCCGGGACTCGCGGTCACTATGGCCAGCTCCATGGATCAGGGACACTTGGGCAACCCAGAACAGAGTGCAATGCTTCCACAACTAAACACCCCCAACAGGAGTGCGTTGTCTAACGAATTGTCTCTGGTCGGTGACACCACTGGGGACACATTAGAAAAATTTGTGGAGGGTTTGTAGCATTATGGGAGCATCACTTTTTTTTGTTTTGTTTTGTTGGGTTTTTTGTTTTTGTTTTTTTTTTTTCCTTTCGTGTCCTTGGACATTTTGTACTGAAAAATTCAGACATCTGGGTTGTTTTGAATCCTAGATGGAACTGCTGCTTCCTACACATGGAAGAATGAATTGCTGTTTAAAAAAAAAAAAAGAAAAAAAACCACAAAAAAACAAAAAAAACAAACAATACAAAGAATATATTTTTTTGTTAAAGCCAGGCGGTTAAAATATCTGGTCTCTTTTGTGGGTTTTTTGGTTTTTATTTTTTTGTTGCTGTTGACTCATACCTTTTTTTTAAATGGGGAAAACAAGATCATTATATTCATATTTTTTTTTGTATTTTCAAGACTTTAAACGTTTGCGTTTAAGAGAAGAAAAAAAAAAACAAAAAAAAAATAATATTCAGAAACTGTTTCCTGAAATAATGCAACATTATAATGTATCCCGGTAACTTTGACACGTTGCGGGAAGATTTTTTTTTTTATTTTTATTTTTTTTTTTTAAATATAGTGAACTCTGCAGGCGTTTGAAGTATTACCCCTGGAAAGATAGGAATTGACTCTTGCACACACAAACCACACATTGGCCAATGCCAAAATCCTTGTCTTGCAGATGTAGAAATTGTTGCTTTGTTTCTCTGATAAAACTGGTTTTAGATGAAAACTAGGGATGATCACTCTTAGGCCGTGCTGATTTGAATAGAGAAGAAGCATTCTTTTCTTTCTTTCTTCTGTGTGAAACTTGAAATGAGGAAAAGCAATTCTAGTGTAAATCATGCAAGCGCTATAATTACTATAAATAAGAAAAATCCAAGAAGATTCAATCACTGTATAGAATGGTAAAAAGAAAAAAGAAAAAAAAAACACAAAAACAAACTCATTTCTTACTTATAATATCATATTGTTAAATAAACTGTGTGCAACAGACAAAAAAGGGTGGTCCTTCTTGAATTCATGTACATGGTATTAACACTTAGTGTTTGGGTTTTTTTGTTATGAAAATGCTGTTTTCAACATTGTATTTGGACTATGCATGTCTTTTTTTCCATTGTATATAAAGTATTGCTTAAAAATTGATATAAATTACTGAAGTTTTTAACATGTATTCTGTTCTTTAAAAAATCCATGTAAGAATGTTTAAGGTTTTTATTTATTTATATATTTTTGGATCATGTTCTTTGTAAGACATGGCTATGGAATATTCACTCATGACACGGAGCAGCCAGAGGCAGCGCGAGGAGCGGCAGGATCCATGGATGAGCTCTGTAGGTAGTGGCACGTCCGTCTGACACCGCCCTTTTAGCCATCGGTTCCTTTCCGGGGAGGGAGAGGAGAAGGGGGAATGGTTCCCGTGACACGGAATTATTTTGCAGGTGTTCATCCCTTAAGGGTTAACTGGAATAAATTATTAATAGCCGTCGCTTTTTTAAAAACTGCGTTAATTTAGAGAAGGATCACCAATGAAAGGAAAAAAAAATAGAGAGTATTGAGTTAATTCTAGGCTAATTTATTTAGTCTACAGTAAAATATGAACCTATTGACTTTAACACTATTTTTCTGCTGTTAACTCTGAGTCTAGATTTGAGGGTTTTCTGTGGAATAAAAAATAACAAATCATGTACATGTTCCCTTTAATATCCTGTCACCAATCCCTCATGGTCCTGGGATACTTGCCCCCCTTTTTCCCCCCTCCCCCTCCCATGATGAATTGCTTTCTTGGAGCTAAAAAAAAAAAAGCCCAGGGAAACTTTCTCAGCATAGGTGTGAGCTTAAAACCCATGATTTAGCCTAAAACGCCATCAGCTCAGACCTCCAGCCTTCTCGGTTACGTGCGACGGGCGTGGGATTCGCAGCAAAACCCAGGCAGGGGCTCCCACCCGGGAGCACACTCTGCTTTTCACTTAAATTAGAGCTTCCTCCAGCCTCACGTTTTTATAGGGACGGCATTGGGGGAGGATGGGGGGAGAAGAGCAAAGGATTTATCTCGGCTTTCATCCCTGATCTGTGAAAACAGCAGCGTGCTGCGGCGCCCGCTTCATCATTATTTTTAATTTTTTTTTAACTTGCTAGAGGGTCTCTGCTTACACTCTTCTCGCAAACTTTTAACGATTGTACCTTTTTTCCACCGCCGTTGGATTCATCTGCCCACGCAACTGCCTTCAGCAAATGCAAGATGTCAAAAAGTTTGGGGCTGGGGTGAGGTCAGTGAACATTAACCCAAAGCTTGTCCAAGAGGAAAAAAATTGCTGTATAGAAAAAAAAAAGATGGAAAGCCCTGATGCTGTGTCTCATGCTGTGTACTTAAAACGAGGGGAAAAAGAAACAAAAAACTATATTTGTGATCAAAAAGAGGAAACTTGAAATGTGCTGGTGTTTCTAATAAAAGCTGGTAAAACTGCTTGGGTTGGAGGATGGTTCCCCTGGGCTGGTGCCCGCTGGGCTCAGCGCAGCCTGGCACCCGACGTTAGGATAACCACACTCGGATCTCACTAATGCCTTCTAAGCAGCGTCCATTTTTAAAAACACCGGCACCACTTCCGGATTGGGATAAGCTGAGCCCTGTTTGGAGCATGGAGAGCTGGCGTGGCTCAGGCTGCAGCTCCCTCGGCTTCCTGCTCCTGGGGAAAAGTGAGGAAAGTAAAAAAGAAGCAACAACAACCTGCTGGGAAAGCAAATACTGGAATATTTTTTAAGTCCAAGCTGAAGTGCGTTGAGAGCGCGGAGGAAGGGGGAGATTTAGACCTGACAATCCCAGCTCCACAGAGCAGTCGTTTTAGGTAAGAGCAGGTGTTTTTCCAGGGTGAGAAGTACAATATGAAAGTCCATGCTGAGGAGGGGCCGGACTTGGTGTACAGCCCCTGCCACCGCGGGGCGGGGGCTTCACTCTGGTCTCCTTTGAAAGGAAATTCAGTTTATCTGAGGACTGAACGGGCATCTGATTTCCTAGGTCCTTGCCCGTGTTTTGGTAGGGGAGGTACTGTCAATAATCAACAGCATCCTAGAAACACAAGAATTTCTTAGGCAAAAACGTGCCAGAGACGGGTGCAAGATCCTTACCATGGCGGGGGTGGCAGAGACCTTCCCCCTCACCGAGTTCTGGATGGGAAGAAGGTGCTTGAATCTGAACCACCTGCTGCTCCGCTCTCCTCCTGTCTGCTCTGCTCTGCTCTCCACCGAGTCAGCCGTCCCAACGCTGCTCCCCCAGCAGGGCTGCAACTGCCTTTCTCCTCGCTGCAGCCAGGCCAGCCAAGGTTCACCTTTGCAGCTGTCCCACTGGAGATTTACCCGCAGCACGTGTATGAGTGAGCCCTCCCTGCTCTGCTCTTCCACCCGGATGCAAGAGAGCGAAGGGCTGAGGAAGAGGAGCCCTCCTGCTGGGGGTACAACAAGTGCCAAAGCGCTGGGGGCAGGAACCCTTGTCACTTACTGAAGCTAGAAGCAGTATGTGTCCGCAGCAGTAGCAGCGGAACACTCCTCCAAGTCGGCGGCAGCGTGCAGGAGTGAGTGCAGGCAATTAACGGCACATGGGGTCATCTGGGTGTTCACCAGGGAAGCTTCTTCCAAAGGGAATTGCAGCCCGTGGTTTTCCTGGTGCAATGAAGATCGAGCAGCCGCTGTGGAGCTGGGGGGAGCACGGCAGAGCTGGGGGCCTTCCCTGCTCGTGCTCTCCACAGGGAATAGGGTGCTCTCAGGGTAATGGAAATGAGCCTGGAGAGATGTGGGGGCCCGTACCGGGTCCCCTGTGCTCCCCAGGTGTTCCCTGCAGCAGCACGCTTTGTGGCTAAGAGGTCAAAGCAGAGCCGAGCAGGAGGGTGACGCAGGGCAGGGGGAGATAGGATGCAGCGTTGGGTGCTTCACAGCAGGTGTGAGAGCTCTGGTACGGTGTCATGGCAGAGCAGTGCTGTGGGGTCAGCGGAGGGAGCAGCAAATGCGGCAGGAGGAGGGAAGCATCTGAAACAGGCTCTGAGGTCATTTTGGTTTTGGCCGCAGCAGAGGGAATCTTGAGGAGGAGCCGGGATGGGTTCCAGGTGGAAATGCAGCCCAGCGGAAGGGTGCTGGAGGGAAGCAAAGCCTGGGTTTGTTGTGCCTGATCCATAATCTCTAGTGTCACACAAACCCCGCCACGGGCATGTGAGAGGTGCAAACCTCCAAAACAACAGGTGGATCAGCACAGTCCCAAGGAGAAGTTGCAAGTGGGAGTAAATTGCACACGGAGCTTTTCCAGGGAGCTCCCCCTAGGCCGGGGATCACAAAGCTGTCTGTGTTCAGCAGCCACGGTTCCCTCCTGAAGGCCCTCGTCTCCTCTGTCTGGAAGTGGTTAGTGCTCACTGAAACAAGACCTGCTTTGCTCCGTCTTTTATTTTTAGCTGCGGTGTTCATTGAGGCCGGGCTCCGCTCTCACGCACGTTCCAAACTCGGCTCTCAGCAGAACGGTTTATTTCCTCTCACCCTCGCCCTGTCCAAAGCTTTTCTCCAATACCTTGGCCCGTTTGGTCTTGATGATCAGCGCTCACAGCAGCCCCAGGAATTTCAGCAGATTAGGAAAAATGAGATGTTAAGCAATTTTGCCCAAAGTTGGGCAAAAGGTGTATCACAGGGGGCTGCTCCCAGCCCAGCACTGCCTTCCCTCAGCCCCCTCTGTGGGGAAGCTGGGAGGGATGCAGTACGCCAAGCTCTGCCAGCTCCGACAGCTGAGCTCCTGCCGCAGCCTGTGGTGTGAAACAGGATGCCTGCAGCAAACCCTGGGCCAGCAACCGCAAGGGTACCCTCACGGGTGTCTGTACAGGGAGAGGCAAGTGGTCTTATAACCTGTGCGTGGCTGCCTGCTGCTAAGAAGTCCTTAGGGCAGAAGAAACATGGAAGGGATTTTAGCCATCAGAGTAGGACAGGTTTGGCAGTGGTGTCTTGGACTTGACACCTGAAGCTCCATCACAAGATGCAGGAGCCCTGAAAACCCCACAGCACAGGTAAAGATCTCCTTTGCTGATGGTAAATGAAAGGATCCTGAGCTGAGCTGAGCTGAGCTGGCCTTGGTGTGGAAGAGCTGCCAGCCGGCACTGAGGGAGGTGGTTTTCCTGGAGGAGTTCAGACAGAGCAGCTTGTCCTGCAGTGCCAAACCTGCACCAGGACTTCTCCTGTGGCAGCTGATGAGCAGGCACCAAACGGTGGCTGTGGCTGGCGGTGCCTGCAGGAAGAGAGCAGTGAGAAAGGAGAATTGACCTCCTGGGTGGAAACAGGTGGCGGAGGAGGCACAGGGGTGGGGTGCGACGAGCTGCACCCCACGAGGACAGGGCCTATAGGCACACCTGGGGAAGAGGCATCAGATTCTCCTGTTGGGCCGACTGGAGCTGGGCTCGGGGGGCTGTAGGCGAAGGGCAGCTGGGGTTCCTAAGGGGAACAAGGCAGGGAGCTGTGAGGGAAGAGGGGTGTGTGGGAGTGGGGCGTTTCCCGAGGAGAATGGGGGAGGTCCTCAAGGGGGCGGTGGG
>VXBW01002838.1:76095-108410 GCA_013400375.1 Thinocorus orbignyianus | reverse complement strand
CCTCCGCGCCGGGACCGCCGGCCCCTGTGTGCACAAGCAGCGCCACCTCACCGCGGCGGGCTGGGCCCTCAGGGGTGCGGGGCGGGCTGTCGGGCACAGCTGCGGCTCCTCCGGGCAACGGCAGCGCCGGAGGCCCAGCCCTTCTGTTGGGAGGCATCTTCCTATGGGCTTCTGTAGGGTCTGTCGCCTGCTCAGGGGCACCTGCCGGCTCGTACAGGCTGCAGAGCACGCTCGGGTTCGTTCCTGCCTCATACAGGGTGTGTAGCGTGTCCAAGTTCATACTGCTGGCTCATACAGGGAATACAGCGTGTGCAGGTCATGCAGCATGGGCAGGTCATACAGCATGGGCAGGTTCACCTGCTGGCTCGTGCAGAGTATCTGGCACATCCAGGTTCACCTTTTGGCTTGTACAGAGTATGCTGCATGTCTCGGTACCTTTGCTGACTCGTATATGTTCTATAGTGTGTCCAGGCCAGCTGGGGACTGGGAAGGGAGCACATCCAGGTTCATCTGCTGGATCATTGCGTGTATTTAGCACGTCCAGGTCTATCTATTGTTGGCTCAAAGAGGGTGTGTTGCATGTCCAGCTTCATCTGCTGGCTCATAAAGATTGTATAGCATGCCTGGGTCAGCTGGGGACTGGGAAGGGAGCAGAAGGCCTCGCCCTTTGCTGGCTGGTTCATTGCTGGATCACCGGGCCCGAAGGGTCTGTGCTTCCCAGGGGTAAGCTCAAGGTGTCACCTAAGAGACCTGGCAAGACAGGGCTGAGGAAATCCATGCTCTGAGCTCTCGGTTACGGGATGTGCCATCTTATCGAGGTCGCAGGACGCAGCTCTGCACATGTGCGTGCTAGTTGTTGTTAACGGAGGGATGGTGGGTGAGAAGCTTCCTGCGTGTCTCCTGCGAGCGGCCTGTGCTGTGCTCAGTGTTTCCTTATCTGTCATCTGCCTCCTCATTGACAGATTTGTAGGTTGTCGGTGCGGTCTGTGGTTTCCCTGTGGGTTACGAAGAGAAAATGTGACAGAGGAAATCGTGTGACAAATAGGGTCGCTTTCAGGACCAGATTGTTAGATTTATTGTGCTATTGAATGCCACTTTGGTGTGTCCGGGCAATTCAGTTCTTCCAGCACGGAAATCCCCAGTGGCTTGTTAGCATCCGTGTCTGAGAGATAAGCTGTTAGACAGACTCCTGCAGAGCCCAAGTTTTATTCCTTAACCTGTCATTCAGGTCCTTCAGGGAGGGAGTGGGAAAGAAACTGAGCAAAAACTGCATGGGGTGGAAACGAAGAGGGAAGAGCGGGAGGTGGTGTTCTTGCCCTTAGATGCAGGCACAGATCCCTGGCTGCAGGGAGAGTTGTCTCTTCCCTTGGGTCGTGCAAAGCTGGCAGTATTTTCTCTCTGCTCCTTTAATGCCAAAGGCTGAAGCTGGTGCAGGTTTTTGGGGAGATGCGTTGATGGGAGCAGATCAGTCAGGGACTCATTTCTCCCTGGATCTGTGCAGGGTCTGGTGCCCGGCTAAAGTGTACTCTCCTTCTTCCAGTGAGATATGAGCTGGAAACATCTTATTTCTAGTGCTCTTATTTGCAAGAGCATCCTCAGGCTTGCAACTGCACAGCAATCAAGCTGTTGTGGTAATTTCTGCTGACCTAAATTCTCTTCTTTGTTTTGAGCCACGCACTGCTCTGTGCTCGGTTTCCCACCCTAAATTTCAAACTGACGTTGGGCTTGACTCACTGCGGTCCTTTTCCCAGAAGAGGCTGCTTTTCATGGTGGTTTTTTGGGTTTGGATATCACTGCAGCATCCTGGTGCCTTCATGTAAAGGAGCCCCCGAGACCAAGGGTCCTTCTTTTGGGATCCTTTCTTTAGGGCCAGTCTTTTTTCAGTGGTGGCCAGTGAGAGGACAAGAGGAAATGGGCACAAACTTGAATATAGGAAGTTCCATCTAAACATGAGAAGGAACTTCTGTCCTGTGAGGGTGGCAGGGCCTGGAAGAGGCTGCCCAGAGAGGTGGTGGAGTCTCCGTCTTTGGAGACATTCGAACCCCACCTGGACACGTTCCTGTGGGACCTGCTCTGGGTGACCCTGTTCTGGCAGGGGGTTGGACTGGATGATCTCCAGAGGTCCCTTCCAACCCTATAGCATTCTGTGATTCTCTTTTCCATGGCATGTTCCCCGTGTGCGTGGCTGCTCTGTGGTCACACGCATGGCATCACTTAAGATTCGTGGAGAACTGGCAGCTGGAGAGTAACACGAGTGTCTGCTGTCTTTGGCGGTGCAGGTGGGGCAGTGATGCAAACAGGAAGGTATGTGGACTGTGATAAAGCTCAGCGTTTGATTAACTGGATATAAAAAGACCTGATTTGCCCCAGCACATCGCAGTGCTCAGCTGGGGTGGGAGCTGTTCCTTCTTTGTCTCTTGGCCTTAGGAATTTGTTTCTTGGGCTTGTTCTGAGTGTCACTTAAACCGTCAACTCAGCAGATCCTTTCTCAAGAGCTTTTGTGTGCCAATAATTGTGAGTTTATATCCAGAATTGCTGGGAGCCTTTCCCCAGCTGGCCCGGCAAGGGCTCTGCAAGAGACAAATGGTCTGAAGATGCTGCAGCTTGCACTTAATGAGCCTTGTCTCTACCTGGCACAGGTTGGACTGTTAATTAAGGATGATAAGACCAAACATTACACAAATCCAAAAATAACTTCCTAATTGATGGGTGGTGATTTATTGTTGTGCTTTAGAGATAGGGAGACAAAAAAAACCCATGAATGCATCAAATATTATAAGTAGCTGTTTTCTAGAGCCAGGTAGTATCTATGGGCTGGGGGCTGACCTGTTTATTTGGCTCTGGAGCCTTGCTGTCTGGAGATTTCATGGCAGAGGGGGTTTTAAGGTTAGCATGGAGCTGCTGCCGTTCTGCTTCTCTTTTGGATCCCGGAGTCAGGGAGGGAGCAACATGCCCTCCTTTATCTCTGCTGGTTGGGAAATGCGTGTGTGTACACACAAGTGCAAGATTTTCAGAGTATCCTACACCACCTAGCATAAAGTGAGCTTAAAATGCATAAACCCTTTGTAAATACATACATAAAATAAGTCAACCCTGGGCTGACTCGGGCCTCTCTGGAGCTCGATGGGCTGGACAGCCACATGGAGAGTTCTCTGCTGCTTTCCCCTTCCCTCGCCCAGGCTGTTTCTGTTGTTGCTTTCTCAGATGAGCCCAACAAAGGCAGTCGAATCAAAGATAAAGAACGTGTCCTGTGATAATGCGGCAGAACTGTTTGTGACGCAGAGAGCGAACAGTTATGTGTGTAGGAGGTGTTCAGATACATTAAGAACTATTTGTGGGCTCTTTAAGGGCAGGATGACTGGGGAGTAATTCGAGCTTCTGGCTGGAGAAGTGGATCTTGATTCAAAGCCTTCTGCGAGAAGGAGGAAGAAGGAGGACTGACAGGCTCCTCAGTTGGCATTTGGGGTGAGGTGCAGGAGCCAGAAGTGCCGTTAAAGCTCAAGGGTTTGTGTTCACCTGATGTGGAATGAGTGAGAGCCCAGCCTGATGGGCTGGAGCAGTAAGACCTGTTCTCCATGGCCGTACTGGCTGTGGTACCTGCTCAGGAAGGGCAGGAGGGCTGCAGAATGCTGATGAGACCTCCCAAGATGAGCTAGAGGACAACAGGAGGTGTTGGTGGAAGGGCTGGGGTGCTGAGTTCACTCAAGGGTTGTGACAAGGTGGAGGAAGGTTCAGGAGAGAGCTGAGCCCTTCTAGCGTGTCAGCTGGACTGGAGGGCTGTGGCTGGCCAACAAGCTGTTTCCAGGGAAGTCAGAGATGCACTTTGGGACTCTGACCGTACTAATGGCTCTCAGTTCAGTCTTTACCTGTTTTTTTAGACATTCTTCTCAAGAAAGGGCACCTTGAAAATGTGCCTCTTGCAGGTCTGGGGTGTAGGGTTTGCCTCCTTTCCTTGCTTGGTGAAACAGTCGCAAGCACAGAGTGAGGTGTAGAAAAGCCCGGGCTTGTCACTGCTTCCAGCCACTTTTGCTAGTTACCCACATTCTCCCCGTGCTGCCCAGGCCACCCTGGCCACTCTTCTGCCTCCCAAACAGCCCCGTCCCTGTGTGTCTCCATTGTAGGGCCGAGTCACTGCGTGCCCCCAGGGCAGCTGCATGTTCCGATCCGCACCCTCCGGCCTCTAACTCCAGCACAAACCATTCTCACTGCAATTCAGGAATCACACCGAATAACTGGCTTTGGACAGACCTCTGTAGTGCTGTGAATGGCCTTTTTCTGGCCAGGTTTGCCTTTGTTTCTTCTCCCAACAGAGAGAAAACTGTTTGGATCATCTGTGCTTCATAGAAGGAGGAGAACTGGGAATCCCAGTCTGTAACAGGGCTCCTGCCATTTCCTGACTTGTCTCTGATTTTCCTCACAGATTGCTTTCTTGCTGCGTGTGCTGCCTAAATCTGAGCTGTCTTTGTTGGAGGATGTAATCCTTGAGGGTCAAATATCTGTTGCCAAAAAATAACGGCTCATCTGGCTGATAAGGGCTGATGTTAGATATGGGAGTGAGCTGCTTCCAAAGGAGCTGATTACTGTCAGCAGGATAAAAGTCCACGGGAGGATGTAGATTTTACCTGTCTGATAGTGTCAGTCCAGCATCCAGAGAAGCTGTGTTTGCAGGAGGGCCATCTCCGGGAGGTGCAGGCTGCCTTACTTGCACTGGGATTTTACATTTTCATTGGCATTAATGTGGGAGTTGAAGTGTTCCCTGTTGTCTTCAGCTTGGCTGAGTAACAGCAATGGAAGCTGGAGCTTGCCTCTTCCTCACCGCTTAATTCATTGTGAAAGCTACTCTTTGTCATCTGGCTAGAATTTTAATTAAGAAGAGACAGTCTAAAGTAGCAACTTGGCCCTTCTTAAACAGGGAAGGCAGTGCCAAAAGGGAACGGTGGGTGTTTGATTGTGAGGAAGCTTCAGTCTTGCATGGACAGTGTAATTCCCCATGGCATTGCCTAAGTGGGACCTTTAAAGAGTGCTCCTGCTGCTGCTGGTGCTTGTGATTTATACTGAAATATCTTCAATTGTGTCTCCCAGCAAAAGGAGCAGCATGTCTCCAAAGACAAATACTCCATCATCGAAGCCTGCGGTGCAACATTCCTGCCACCAGCATTCCTGCTGTCCGGACGTACAGCACACAGACAGCAGAGACCAAGGAGGAAGAGCCCCTGCACACCATCATCAGCAACACAGAGAACGTGAAAGGTGGGCATGGACACAGGGGTCTTGCGGGAGAACTTTTGGGGTGCAGGCAGAGCTGGGACAAGGCCTGGGAGCAGCTGTACTGCAGCTCTGAGGTGTGGTAACCAACGTACCAGTCCTGCAGGCTTTGGCTGCCTTGAGGCCTGTGTGCCAGGAGCTGAGCTGCAGAGGACAAGTGTCTGCTCGGCAAAGGGTGCTGCCTCACAGAGGGTGTGTAAACAGCACCTTCGCTGTCATCTTGTTGGAGGCCTCAGCTGCCTGTGTCCCATCCTGCTTCAGGCTTTCGCTCTTGGGAAGTTGAAGGGAAAATTGCCATGATTGAACAGCAATTTTCCCTCCCTTCCCAAGAGGACCCTGGTAAAATGCCTTAAAGGTGTATTTGTGGTTTTATTCTAGGTGCAGCCTCTAAACATGAATTTCAGGCTGAAACGAAGAAACTGCTGGACATTGTGGCTCGTTCCTTGTACTCAGAGAAAGAGGTAAGGAACCCAGTACTTGCTGGTAGATGTTCTGTTGTCAAAGCCCTGTCTCTATCAACCACAATGATTTTGCTAGCATAATGTCTGCTCTGTTTCCCAGCAAGTCCTGTGCTCTTCACGTGGCATGCTTTCTTGAGTGACATTTTCTTAAGAACCCTTGAAAAGGTGCTTTCAAAACAATTTGTAAGCATGGCTGGTGACTCCGTGAGCCTCAGAGACTCTTCACTTTCACATTGAGTTCAGACAAACTGTTCCCCTGGTAGATAATGGGGAAACACCATCCTTTTTCTGGCGAGCTGGGAATTAGTTCATGAGTGGACAATGATTTCCTGGATCTCGGGGGGTCCCGTGCAGCAGTCGAGGCCAGGCTGCAGCCTCGGGTTGTGTCTCCTCCCCAGGTGTTTATCCGGGAGCTGATCTCCAATGGCAGCGATGCGCTGGAGAAGCTGCGTCACCGGCTGATGGCGGAAGGGAAGGCCTTGCCAGAGATGGAGATCCATCTGCAGACGGACAGCGGAAGGGGAACCATCACGATCCAGGTACCTCCCTTCAGTAGCAGGAGAGCATTATTCCCTGCCTTTGTCCCATGGGAGATCAGTGGAAGCTGAGTGGTAGCACAGTCCTGTGGATTCCCTGAAAAAGTGTCTTGTCTTCAGCTGAACTCTGGTTCATGAGGTTGTAACCTTGGGATTTGATGAAAAACCACCAGTTTATCAGCTCCCCGCTTGCCCCCATAGGAAAATTAGCTGCTCTTTCCTTCCCCACTAGGAACTACCAGTATCTTTTCTCCGAGTACCTCATCTGGTGCACTTCTGAGGTTGTGTGTGTGTGCATTTCTCACTATTGGAAAAGTTGGGAGGCTGGTTTCATCCTGACCTGTGGGAGGGAATTCTGTCACCTCCTTAAATCAGAGCTGTTACGTGGTAGCTCACAGACCTTCCCTCTCACCTTAGTCTCTGGGAGATGCTGGGGTGGTGAGAAGAACCTCCCATTGTGTCTCTATCTCCTCCTGCTCCAGGACAGGCCAGATCCAGCTGATGTTGAGACTCTGCCCTGACCTACAGGTGATCTGTCCTCCTTTCTGCAGCCCTGATTTGGATTGTTCCCTACCGGTGACAAAATGCTTAGCGGGAGAGGGGCAGGGAGTGCAGGCTGTGGGATTCACTGTGGTATGGAAAGGTGGAGCTGGTCCTTCTCTCTCTACTTCGCTCAAGTTAGTGGAAGGCTTAGGTTCAGTTTTGGTGTTCTCTTGGCGAAATTCTTAATGCAAAGAAGGCAAACTGGTGACTTTCCTCATGTACCTGTGGGCTCCTCTGAGGAGAGCAGCGAATAAGGCAGGCAGCAGTGTGTGAGGGAAGGCTGAGCATAGCCCGTCCAGGGGACACATGTGGCACAGACACAGCACACAATCTGATACTTCTCACATGGGACAAAAGCACTTGCTGTTGGAGGCTGCTCATTTATTTTATACTTGTGTTTCTCTGCAAAACAAGCAGCTGCGGTTGCCATGGGGAAGTTAGTGATCGTCAGTGGGCAACACAATCACAGCCCAAAGATTGTCAAACCATAATGCAGAGGCTTTGCTATTCCTGTTGCATTTTTTTGATGGCTGCGTAACACCAATTCTTTAATGAGCTGTTGTTTAGCCCCAGGTAGGGTGTCATTCCTGCCTCGGTGTTGTCTTTCCCTTTTGAGGTCGTACTGGACAACGTATTTTCTGAGAGCTTCTGAACCCATAGAGACATTCTTACTGATTGTGCCCTGCAGCTGTGGAAGCTGCTCCCTTCTTTGGCACTTTGCTGGAGAGACCTGTTAGCCCACCTTGCAGACAGGGCGCCTTTGACGTCATACCCAATTAGATGTGTTAGGGATTTGTCTTTTTATACACCCCCCCCTCCCACCTGGCTACCTGTGCGTCTCTAATGCGACTAAATGAGTCTTAACTAGGAGGCTTTTAACTGCAGCAGTTCTGCACCCTGAGAAGGGAGAGAGAACAGCACTACTCCAATCTCTCTTAATAGGTTTGCCTTCTCAGTAGTGCCTAAAGCTCCTTACCTCCAGTGAAGGGTTTATTTATAACCTCTCAAAGAAACATACTGCATATGATTACTTTGAACAAACCTCATTCAGAGCATTTCCCTACCTTTCAGGAGTGCAGAAAAAGCCCTGTAAGGATTGAAGCAGAGATGGAGCTGCCCCTTAGTCTCTGTATGGGTTTCTTTGCTCACTAGGACCCACCAAAACAGCAGCAGAAGGTCCCTCACGTGTGATCTCTAGCAATGGTCACCCCATTCTTTTTTTTCTAGAAAGGTTCCTTTGTCTCACTCTGACCCCTCGGTCCTTGTCCGCAGATCTTCAGGCTGCTCTTGGCCCCTGAACCTGCAGGATCTCTCCCTTCCAAGCCCTGTACCATCTCTTTGTGTCTCACCAGTTGAGAAAAGGAAGGTCTGTAACGCGATGGCCTCTGTTACAGGCATGTTCCTGGGTGAGATTATCTTGCTCCCAGGAAAGGACTGCCTTCATCTCTGTTGAGTGACTGCAGTTCTGCTTCTCTGCCAGGACTGAATTTCAATCATAAGTGAAGCAACACTCAGAAATTTAATATTATGTCCTCATTTGGGGATGTCCTACCTAAGCATTGCCAAATGTTGTATCTGCTGAGAGGGAAACATTCACTGTCTAGTCTACTGGATTAGACCACCTTGGTTCCTTCACCAAAGTCCTGTTTTAGCAAATTCCATGGTTTCCTCCACCCCTTTGAAAACCACCTCGTTCTGTTTCTAGGACAGCTCCATCTGGTCCCAGCCACAGCCTGCAAGGTCACATCTCTGAAGAAAATCCATTTGGAAATGTTAGGGGTGTGTTTTCAGTGAGGACAGATCTGCAGAGCTCTGCAGTCCTGGCTGCTCAGGCTTTCCAGACGTGTTTGTTGAGCCTTTGAGGTGGGAACAGAGAACTCCTTGCAGATCCCAAAGCCCTCTGGCCACAGAGGTGTCCTCCAGCACCAGCCCTGGCATCCCTGTATGTGTGTGAACTCAGGAGCTTGGAGCCGTTCTGGTGGCTGATGCATAATTTGGGGCTAAGGACAGTGCTGGCTGTTCAGAGGAAATTGTCTGAAGCGTTTACAGATCTAATAGCTGCTGCCGCAGGCTGAGGCAGCACGGCTGCTCCTCTAACGGGGGTAAGTGGTGTAATTGCTGCTGGAGCTCAGGCTGCTCTGTTCCCTTCGCTGTGCTTTTCTTCTCACTGTTGCAGTCATCCAAAAATCAGTGCCTGTGAAGCCACAAAATCACAAGTTTGCCGTGTTTGGGAGGAGTTTAAAATGGCTGCAAACACCGCTCCTCCCTGTGACAGCCCCTGGTATTGCTGAGCAGATCTCTCCTGGCTTCTCAGTTATAAACAGTCTGCAAGGAGGACTGTTCAGAGGCTGTTGGAGGTGGAGGGGTAGAGCTGGTTGCGCTGGGACAAGCCTCCAGTGGAATTCAGCTCACCCAAAAGTGTCGCTGATGGCAGGGGTGGGTTAGAGCTTCTCGTTGTTGCGTCATCTTTAACAAGTAAGTGAGGGAAGCAGAAATATAGACCCATCTCACATAACCTGCAGCCTAGGGAAGGAAGTGCAGAACCTTTTCTTCCTCTTCACGCCAAAATAAGAGAATGACACGTTTACAGATGGGAAATTTGAAGGGGATAAAAGGAAGTACTTTTCTGAACAGGGAGCATTTACACCTGGATGCGTGGAGGCTGAGCCCGTAGCAGCACTTGGTGTTGTTGAAAATAATGTTAACACAGGGTGCTGGGAAGGAAAGGAACCCCCAGGGTCCCTGCTTTGGACAGCCTCTATACCTTGTATCTGTACACATCAGTTTTATTGTCCCTTCTGCTCCTGGCTGCTGCAGATGCCGTGTTGGTTCTAAAGCAGAACACTGCTCCAGTGCGGCTGCCGTCCTGGTCTGGTGAATTTTAAGTCTCTTTAAGCAAGGTATTTAAATAGCAGGGGGGACGCTCACTATTCGGACATCTTGGGATTTTATTGCCTTATCTGTTGGTGAAAGAAGCGTGTCCTTGTTTTATAAGGCAGTCAGTGTTCTTCTGATGTCCTGTTGAGATTCTGTGCTGAAAATAAGTGTTTTGAGTGTTCATTTTGCAGCAAAGCAGGATGAAAGGCACAGTAGCTCAGATGTGCACCTCTGCCTGCAAGCATTCTTCGGCTGCAGCTGTGGCAAAGGCAGCAGCTAATGGTTAGTTAATGGATGGTTTGGTGTAATGAGGCTCTGCAATGCCTTAAATTGGACTCTGGTAACGAGCAAAAATGTTACATTACCTAGATTCTTGTTTACCTGCTAATCTAAGCAATTTGTTGACTTAAACCAGATTTGTTGCTGTAATTATGTATGGCTTGTTTCTGCTTTACCAGTAAGTATGATATGAATATGAGAACTGTGGAATGACTGGTTCGATGAGGAAGATAATGGGGCCAAAGGTGTTCTTTTATCCCTCTGTCAAGGAAAACGGGGGTCCTCAGGGCTGGGGAGGCTGTTTACCCCGCACCCTGAGAAGTCCCAGAAGGGAAATTCAGCTCGGTGAGGAGGTGATTGTTCTGCTGAGTAACCAAAGGGCTTCTGTAATTAACCTTCAGCTAACGAGGTGTCAGCACACCAAACTGTTCATGGTACATGGTGATTGGTTTCTCCGAGCTGGGGAGTAGCACTTTGACCTCTGAACATACCCCTTGGACCTGGTAATTTGTGAAGCCCCATGTACAATTTTCTTCGTGCCTTTACAAATAACTCTACTGTGGCTGTTTTCAGCCTGATAAAACTTCTCTTACAGGCTGAAGGGAGGGCTTGAAACTGTTTGCAGGGGAAGAAAAGTTGTAATGTTGATGGTGGAGCAATGGCAGGCCCTGCATTTAGGCTGAAAGTGTTTGCAGAGGGTTGTGTGGCTCTTGGTGAAGAGCAGCAGCCTGTGCAGCACGCAGAAGGGCAGTGGAAGTCCTGCCAGCTCCTTCCTTGGATTTCATGGAGCTAGTGCTGCCAGCGCTTGCGTCGGCCCTGCCCGAGGCGAGCTCTTCATGGGCAGGTTCCTTTGCTTCCCATCGCTGAAGGAGGCCTGCTCTGCAGAAGCCGAGTCCCCGTCTCTCCGATGCCGCTTTATTCCCCGTTCCCCGGAGCAGCACCATCTGGTGAGGGGAGCCGAGAAGCGCAGAGCGAAAACCAGCCGCAGGAAACGTGAGCGCTGCGTGAGCTGTTAGAATGTTGATGGCGTTTTCATCGTAATCCACCCAGGTGTTTTGCTGCCGTAGGAAATGTCTGCTTTGCCAGGATCTTCAGCCGGACACCAAAAAAGACACATTCCACTTTCCCAGTTACTGGCCTGGTGCTGCTGGGGGAGCAGACCCTTCTGAGCAGCGCTCTCTTTGTTCCTTACGATTCACACTCATCAAACTGGTCTCCAGGAATTGTCGTTAAGCATTTTGCAATAAGTTTGGCAGGGAGTTTGGAATTCAATAGCCAAATAAATTCATGGGGTAGGGATATGTTTGGTTTTTTTTAACATGCTGGAATTTGGGAATGACATGCTGTGCTATAAATAGGAGTGGATCAGAAGAGTTAAGAGTTCTGTTCAGGGTCTGGCATGAACAAAACCTGAACCAGATGCTGAGAACTTTTCTTTCTGGCTTTTTCTTCCCTGGGGGGAGGGACCATGTCAGATTCCTGAGATTTTGCCATACCCTGTTTGTTTTTCCTGGCTTTTCATCTCTCACTTTTGTGATCTTACTGGGCATCATCTCTCTTCTCAGCCAAGACAACTGACAGGCCTTGCCATATTTAATCAAGTGGAAGGTGTTTCTGTGCCGTGACTTGTAGGGACACGAAAAATGTCCTACCCACATGGCACCTCATTCAGTAACCTCACGAGTCAGCCACAGGTTGGTCCTTCAGTGGAGTTAAACATTATATTAAAAAATGTGTACTAACATTAACTTTGCTAATAAATCATCCCAGTAAGTGCCCCACATGGGTGGTAGAGGTATGCTGTGCCAGAATTCACTCTGGCATCTCACCTCCAAGCCATCAAGCAGCAGCCAGTTCCGCTCTGGCTCATTTTGCTGACTTTTGTGGCTGGTGCCACGGCAGGGTCTGCTGCCTAAGAGGCGTGCACTGGCAGCAGCAAGCTGTTTATCTGCATGCAGGATTGCAAATCTGGATTAAATTGGGGAAGATGACAAGCCCACGTACCTTCAAAGCCTGGGCAGGGCACCATGAGGTGTGGCTGCACTTCCAGGGGTTAGTGCTGTGTTCCCCCAGGCACTGCACTATCCAGCTCTTGAGAACCTGGACACTGACAGCTTCAGACTTGGGAGTGTGAAGCTCCATAGCCATGGAGGAGAGGAGGAAGGAAAAGACTGTTTGATGGAGATCAGTGAACGTGGTGCTTGTAAACAAGGGTCTGTGTTACCTGAGAGTTAAGGGATTTACTGCCCTACAATGATTTCCTGGTGTGAGGGCATTGGTTTCCCATCTGCAGATTGGAAACAAGCTGCTTCTCACTGCTCCTCAACTCCAAACCTTTGGATGTGTTCAGGAATGGAAACTGTCTCTGTATGTGCACGGCAGCTGGCACAGCGAGGCTCTGTTGGGGTTGAGATCTTTTTCCAGCACTGCCATCCTGTACATTTTCAGAGGGGTGCAGAAACCAGCCTGTCTTGGCATGGTTTTATTTTATCTTGATAAAAGGCTTGAGCGTGAGCTTTCTTGGTAGTTTATAGCCACAAGGCAGCTGTGGCTGCCCCCTGGAGCTGTGCACAGTCCCCTGTCCTGACTGTGTGCCCCTGGAGTTACAGCTGGAAGTCGGCTGTTTGGTTTACTGCCCAGCTGGCTGAGAGAGAAGGAGCCAGAGGCAGAAGTTGCTTGGGTGCTGGTGGCTAAAGCAGTGCTTCATTACTGGTGTTTCAACTGCAATTGCTGTTTCTTTTCAGGACACGGGTATTGGGATGACTCAGGAGGAGCTGGTTTCTAACCTCGGTACCATTGCTCGATCCGGCTCAAAGGTAACTTGGGATGGAGCATCTCTTCTCCCCCCTTAGAAAAGTCATCTCCAATTAGAACCGCTTTTGTTCTCCCAATAATTACTCATTATGTTTCGTCCCTTGGCCCCCAGCCCAGCTGTGAAATTACACCCCTCTTGGAAGGTGAAAACCAACCTGTGGAGTCTTCTTACCTGTTAATGGTGTCAGCTGTGGCCAGTGGTGCCCGGACAGTGCTAACAGGCCTTGTGTGTAATGCTGCTGCACTTGGCTGCCCTCGCTCCCCAGCACAAATGCCTTCCTCCCCAGGCCGTCGTTATGGGGGGGACATGCTCACTGGGTGTTCACCGTGCCCAGGAGGGCAGCAGCAGTGTCCTCATGCTGGCAAGTTTTTATATATATGTACCTGATTACTTTCTCATCTCTGGAGTCACTGTTTTAAGGTTTTGTGTTCTCGATAAACTGAGCCCTCGCTTGTTTTCCTTCATGTTGCCCTAAGCAGTGCTCCCCTTTTCCAGAGGTGGGAGAAACCGTTTTCCTTGGGCACCATCCTCACAGTGCTGATGCAGAAGGCTGGGATGAGGGTGCTGGAACTGGTGTAGGGCTGGATCAGTGCGTGAGGAGCCCAGCTGGAGGATGGCTTAGAGCTTCCCAGTGTTACCTGAAGTCACTGTGTGCTGTTTGGTGTCTCCTTTGTTCCTCCAGGCTTTTCTAGATGCTTTGCAGAGCCAAGCTGAAGCCAGTAGTAAAATCATCGGGCAGTTTGGAGTGGGTTTCTACTCAGCCTTCATGGTGGCTGATAAAGTGGAGGTGTTCTCACAGTCTGCAGAGCTGGGGAGCCCAGGCTACCGCTGGTCTTCAGATGGGTAAGGCTGCAGAATGGGATGGAAATGTCCAGACCGGGTATGGACTGAATGCTGTGCAAAGCAAGGCAGGGCTTGTGTGGTTTTTTCCTGACCAGGTTTACTGGTTTAGATCGTGCTCAGATTGAAAACGGCAAAGTGTGTCCAAATATGCCGGGTTGAAAACCATGGGAACAAACTTGCTTTGTGGACAAAGAGTACCTGCCTCTCCTGTTCCTTTGCTGCTGGCAGGCAATCATCTTAGCAGTGCCCCGGACTGGGGAGACAAATTTAGTGCCTTTGGTCTAGCTGTTCCCTGGGATTTTGCTCAGGGGGACCTGCAGTAGACAGAGCTTCTGTGGTGCTGTGGCTCTGTGGGTACGTGTCTTCTGTGGGGCAAATCTGTGGGCTTTTAGCTTGAAGTTGCAAATATCTGCCATTAGCAAAGCTGTGGACTGCTGGACTGTGTTGAGCTCCTGGGGGTGAAAAGCTCTGCATCCCTTTAAAATGTCCTAGGAATAAAGCATTTACTAAGTTGTGTTTGTGGTTTGGGTCACTGTAGGAAACACGGGAGAGGAACTGAAGGCTGGGCCCACACAACCCAAAGTCTGAAGTTTTTCCTTTGAGGCTGCTGTGGTCTTCGCAAAGCAATGTGTCCTAGGTCTGGAGTCTCCATAGGGGAGACAGCCACATGTTTTGGGGGGCTCCTTACAGGCACAGAGAGAGCGTTCGGGCATTCAAGACTTTTATCTCGGCGCTGAAGTGTTGTGTGTGTTTTTAGTTTAATAAAACATTTTTATGTCCCATCAGGGATATATCTGAGGCAAAAACTGACACGGGGTCTGTTTCTAATCCTAGGTCAGGGTTGTTTGAGATCGCAGAAGCATCTGGTGTCAGAACTGGGACTAAGATTATTATACATCTCAAAGAGGACTGCAAGGAGTTTGCAAATGAAGACCGAGTCAAGGGTGAGTGGAGGAGGGCAATGCCGTTACCTGCTGAGGGGCTGTGGGAAGTCTGCTGGTGCCCCTGAGGGGCAGGTGAATTTACAGAGGTCTTCCTTTCCTGCAACACCTTTCACCTTCTGTTTCTGAGGAAATTCTTACTGTGTCGTTTTCACAAATGTGACTCTTCTATGTCTCCTTTCCATTCCAGAGGTGGTGACAAAATACAGCAACTTCATCAGCTTTCCACTGTACCTCAACGGGAGAAGAATTAACACATTGCAGGTAAGCAGAAGGCCACAGGCAGGTCGCTCCTGGAGATGAACCATTATAATCCTCCACTGGAGATGGGAGACAGCATAAAGTTGCTGCTGTCCCTGGAAATCAGGAGAGATTGCCTAGGGTATCACAGATCCTGTAGTTAGTTAGAACAAAAGGAGACAATCCAGCAGAAATTCCTGCCTGGAATCGCTTGTTTGCATTTGTTGGAGATGATTCTTGTAGATTAGCAAAGCTGGTTTTGTTTATATTTATCTTCTGAATATTCCCTTAATCTGAATTATTATTTCATTGCTTTATAGTACTTATTCTAGTAGTTTAAGCCAGGTGAGATGACAGGGATTGCTCATATGGCTGGTGTGCTGACACCTTTTGCTGCAGTCTCTCTGTCCTGGGGTAGCCAGTGCCAGTGAGTGGTTAATTTTCTTAGTGGCTCAGCTCACAGCCTGATTTCCTTCACAGCTCCTGCCTGAGCACTGCTTGATGCTGGCATTTTCTCACCACTTCAAATTGTATTGCAGCCATATCCATTTTAGTCAGAAGTTCTTGGCCCAACTGCAGGAATCACCTAGGTGAAATTAATTGTTTTTGAAACAAAAACCTCGGAATCATTTTCCTCTAGCATCTCTTTTTCTGGTTGTTTAAAGCTTCCTCATCTAAGAGAACAGGTAGAGAGGGTGTGTGGGTTTTTTGTTTCCTGCAACGTGGTGCTGAATGCACAGACTTCCAAGACTGTACTTAAATATTTTATCGTGTTAATTTCTCTCAGGTTCTGTAATTGCTGTAATTAGTCACTGATATTTATTTGGATTCCTGCATAATAGTGTTTCTGTTCCAAAGGGTTTCTAGCTGTTTCCCTTAAATTACAAAACCAGAAATAGATGTAGACAGCTGTTTGCTCTTTCTACCTGACAATCAATAGAAAAGACTCCCTGGAGAGGAGTAGTACTAGAGCAAGGGGTGAAATGCCCTTAATAGAGTCATGTACTTTTATGTTCTTATCAGAAAGTGTGTTTTCCCTTGGGAAACGCCAACAGCTTTATTCTCATTATGCTCCCATTTCAGGCCTTTCTTTATCCAGGATCTTGGTTTTGCTTTTTTTCCACCCATCAACATTGGTTCACTGTAAACAGGGCACTAGTTAGATCCCCTGGTGTGGATTTTCCTAGATAAGCTCTTGAACACTTGCCATGTAGCTGACAACGTGGAGTCAGAGGCTTTTCTGGTCTAACCGTGATAACTGCAGCTACGAGGAAGCCTCTGGCAGAGCAGGACTTTACCTCACAACAGCTGCTGTAAAGCACCTTAGTACCCAGTTGAGTCCATAATCCTACCTGTGATCCTGTAAACCCTGTGGGACACTCGCATGGGCTGGAAATGTTATGAAGCCACTTGTGGAACAAGGCTTGGAGGGAGAAGAAGCTTTAGGGAGTATGGCAGGGCTGCCCAGAGCCCTGAATCCCTTGGAATGTTAGGTGGAGGATGGGCTGGGTGTTTGTATTGCCCCCAGTGATTGCTCCTGTCACTTGTTAGGGCTTGGGTGGCAGTGGGCATACTGGGCTTCACCCACCTGGAAACATGAGATTCTTAGTTGAGTCCCCATGCTTGCTAAATAGGCAGAACCTCCCTGGTCTTTGCTAGTGCTGAGGTGCTGAAAACCTGTATGTGGTGTGAGCGTGGGCTGAGCGCTCCAGAAAGCACTGGGGTTTTAGAACAGCAGCAGGTGGAAAGTGTGGCCACAGGGAAGGACCTGCTCTGGAGTTCATGACTTTAACTCACGTGTTGATGCTTGACAGTCTACAGCTGAAGCCCTTTCTGACCCTGCAGTGGGAGTGGCTGAGTGGTTCACAAAATGTCTCCCCAAATCCTCCAAAACATACCAGTGGAAAGCAGGCAATCCAGGAGTTGCTTTGCAAGCACTCAGCTGACCTTGTGGTGGGATAGTGACATCCTTCAGGATCACTTAAACCACTCCAGCTTTCAGTTTCACTTTTCTTTTGCCCACTGATCAGGCTGAGCTGTGGTGATTGTCCAGGATGCTCTTGGCCAGTAGCAGGGGTGAGGCAGTGGATGTTAGCCAAATCCCTTGTATTTTGGGCTAAACAGAGCCCATGTTATGTATGTTGCAGAGCAAGAGCGCCTCTGTGAGGTGACCCGTGAACAGCTGAAGGGCAGTAATTTGTTACTCTGATAATGTCCCTGAACCTGCCCTCAGGCTGCACAGAGGAGTTTGAAATGTCTTATTTCCTTGCACTCTTGCCCTGGAGGGAAAGTGTAACTCTGAAAGAAGAGCCCTACAGTGAGGCCATAAGTCTTAAGAGCTGATGGGAACTCATCTCCCCACTCCTCTGCAGGCACTCTGGATGCTGGACCCCAAGGACATCGGTGAGTGGCAGCATGAGGAGTTCTACCGCTTCATAGCGCAGGCTTACGACAAACCCCGCTACATCCTGCACTACAAGACTGATGCTCCCCTCAACATCCGCAGCATCTTCTACGTGCCTGAGCAGGTACGTGCCCTTCTGTCCAGGGAGCAGCAGGACATCTCCCTGGTTGCTCTGGAGAGAAGAGAATAGGAGGGCTCCTGAGGGAAAGGAGGCAGCGAAGGCTGCAAAACGGCAAGTGTGGCATTTTTCAGTGGGCTGGGTGCCACGGGATGATTGGGGCAGGGGAGTGTGTATGGAGGCGCAATGGGAGCAGGGAGATGACTCAGGTAGGTCCCAGGGGAGACAGCCAAGATTTCAGCTCTCATTGGGTTCAGCAGTGAAGACCACAGTGTGACCTGGTCAGCTGAGATTCTGCAGCACAGTGTGCAGTGAGGTGCCCTGCACAGCCCTGGCATTACCCTTCTGTCTCTTGTTCCTGCAGAAACCATCCATGTTTGATATCAGCAGGGAACTGGGCTCCAGTGTTGCCCTCTACAGCCGCAAAATTCTCATCCAAACCAAAGCTGCGGACATCCTCCCTAAGTGGCTGCGTTTTCTCAGAGGTGTGTGCTGGGACTGGGAATACCAGGCTGTGGGCTATGGCTTCCACAGGGGGTGTGGCAAGGGGCTGCCTTCCTGGGGCTGGTACTCGTGTTTGCCTCACTGTCGAAGGGTTGCTCTGTGTTCCAGGTGTTGTGGACAGTGAGGATATACCCCTGAACCTCAGCAGGGAGCTGCTGCAGGAGAGTGCCCTTATCAGGTAAGCAAGAGGTGGATCCTGTAGACTCCTGAGGCTTTTCTTGCTGATTGAGGAGGGGACATCACAGAATCACACAATGATATGGGGCTGGAAAGGACCTCTGGAAAACATCCAGTCCAACCCCCTGCCAAAGCAGGGTCATCCAGGAATGTGTCCAGGTGGGTTTTGAACGTCTCCAGAGATGGAGACTCCACCACCTCTCTGGGCAGCCTGTTTCAGGGCTGTGCCACCCTCAAAATGAAGAAGTTCTTCTTCATGGTTTAGGTGCAACTTCTTATGTTCCAGTTTGTGCCTGTTTCCTCTTGTCCTGTCACTGGGCACCACTGAAAAAAGACTGGCCCTGTCCTCCTGACACCCATCCTTTAAGTATTTATAGGTGTGGGCTAGTTAGAAGGGCTTGGAGGAACCTGACATGTATGTTGCATTCCCATCCTTGAGAATTTCCATAGTATATAAAGTGAGTTCTCAGCCACACTGGTCACATCTTGAGATGTGGGAACAGTGTCCTGTGTCATTCAACCTGCTGGCACCTGCTTGGGCTGTGTGTCCCTTGTGCCCTGGGCTGCCTTTCTGTGTCTCTGGTCTACAGCAGCAACAGTGTATTTGCTATTTAAAGTGTCCAATCGGACCACCAAGTGGTTTGGAAAACAGAACCAAACAGCTGGTAAAATGCCTCACTACAGGCACCAAATTAACCGTCACTTCACAGTGGATTTTCAGGCCTTCAGAAAGGGTTTCTATACTTGTAACCCTTTTATAGCCCCTTCCCTCCTGTGTCTAAGGGTAGCTGGGGATACAGATTCCCTGTGCACAGCTGGTTATGTCCTGCAGCACCACTGAGTCACTGGAGTTACTGAAGATTTGAGCTGAGTGCATTTGTGTCACAGCCTTAACTATCTTTCCAGCTCAAGAGCTGCTCTGGACTGAGATACTGAGAACAGAGCCATGGAAAGGGGACAATGGGCCTAGAGCTGCTTCTTCATCCTCATATTTGCAGATGCATCACTAAAACACTGCAGAGGAAGAGGGTTGTTCACCTAAAATCTCTTGTCTTGGTATAACAGCTGTCTTTAAAAAGCCTTGTTCTTGCTGCAGGAAGCTCCGAGATGTTTTGCAGAAGAGGCTGATCAAGTTCTTCATTGACCAGAGCAAGAAGGACCCTGAGAAATATGCCAAATTCTTTGAGGACTACGGGGTATTCATGAGAGAGGGGATTGTCACGATAGCAGAGCAGGATGTCAAGGTCAGCTGATGGGCAAAAGTATTTGCTCCTCCAGTGCACTGGGATGAGGGGGGCTGCTGCTTCTCTGTGAATCTTACATACCCATAACTTTTGTTCTTGGATCTAAGAAGACCTACATGTTCTCTTGTGCCCTAACTCTCACACTGTCTGACTGGGTGCTTGGAGGGACTTGGAACCCCCTGAGCCTTTTTGCAGGGCTGCAGGCAGGTCTGAACGCTATGAAGGGATGTCTTGGGGCTGGGAGTGGTCAGGTGGAGCTCTGGTCACCTGCCCCTAGCTCACAGGAGCACATTTCTTGCAGGAGGACATAGCAAAGCTGCTGCGTTACGAATCATCGGCCCTGCCCGCGGGCCAGCTGACCAGCCTGACCGACTACGCCTCCCGCATGAAGGCAGGGAGCAGGAACATCTACTACCTCTGCGCGCCCAACCGGCACCTGGCCGAGCACTCCCCGTACTTTGAGGCCATGAAGAAGAAGGACATGGAGGTGGGTGACCAGTGTGCTATGGCTGGGGGAACACCCTCTTTGATACCTCTGCCGAACCCCAAAGCAGGAGCCTCTGAGATGCTGGGCAGGGCTGGTAATGGTGTTACAGGTGTCCTCTGTGGGCAGGCGGCCTTTTCAGGACCGGAGTCAGTGCTGGTTCTCACTTTCCCATGGGGCAGCAGGACTTGTTCAGCTGCAGACCTGTGATAAACAAAGCCCTCCAAGGGTTTCCTTTCACTGAGGACCCTGGGCTTGAACCTGCCAATTTCCCTTGTGGTGTTCTTGCCTTTTGGTGTGGAGTTGCCTTGGGAAGGAGGAAGTGCTGTCACATCCCAAACAATGTGGTGTTCCTTTTTTGGCACAGGTTCTGTTCTGCTATGAGCAATTTGATGAGCTGACACTCTTGCACCTTCGGGAGTTTGACAAGAAGAAGCTGATCTCAGTGGAGACAGATATTGTTGTTGATCACTATAAGGAAGAGAAGTTTGAGGAGAACCAGCCAGGTATCGTGAGGTTCCCTTCACGCTTCCTGCTCCAGACAGTGAGGGTACCGAGCCCGTGGGCAAGAACATTCCTTCCCATCCTCCTATTCTCATGCTCTGAGGCAATTTGCAGTTCTTGCAGTTCCCTTTCATCCCACGTGATCACAGTTTAAGCAATTTGCTAATTTAAACAGAGGGAATGTCCTATGTGGAGATTCCGTGGTTTGAGTTTTAACAATGCCCATAGATGTGGTGCCCTGGCCTCTGGCAGGCGGGCACCAGCAGGATATGAGATACCTCTGGGTATGGCACAGTCTGGGATGAGAGTGAGCTGAGTGGTGCTGCCTTCCCATTTCCATAAGAAAACAGCTAAATGGAATTATGAAATGGACTGAGCTCAGGAGTAAAGCTCCACTGGCATACTATAGATGTAGGCTCAGATGCACCCTCTTTTCCCTGCCATCTGCAGAACGTCTGACAGAGAAAGAGGCAGAGGATCTGATGGCCTGGATGAGAAATGCCTTAGGCTCTCGAGTCACTGGTGTTAAGGTAGGTGCTCTGTTCTGGCTGACTGAGTACAGGAGATCCATGGGGGTAATCGTCTCAGGAGAAAAAATGGTGGTTGACTGGGGATCTGCTGCCACAGATTTTCCTTTGGACCCTGAGGGAAACCGTTCTTCTCCATGCCTCCATTCTGAAAATGGCATGAATGCTGGTGTTTGTCACATGGATGCTGAGCACAGCAGTGGAACAGCCACATCTTAATGTATAACAAGCAAAGCCCATTTACTAGCCCATTTACAGGTTACTAGAACCAACAGGCTGGTGACTGTCTTGCCTGTGGACCAGTAGGACCACTGGAGCCCACAGCTGTCCTGCTGGTTTATGCAGCTCCTGTGGGGTCAGGGTGAATCATATTGGGGGAGTTTGGTATGGATCTGTTCTCAGGAGACCCTGAATCCTCAATCCTCCCCCACTTCTGTCCCATGTGCATTTTCTGTCTCAGCACTGATGGCTTGTTTTTGCCACAGGTGACCACACGGCTGGACACCCACCCTGCCATGATCACTGTGCTCGAGATGGGGGCTGCTCGCCACTTCCTTCGCATGCAGCAGCTGGCCAAGACCCAAGAGGAACGAGCCCAGCTCCTGCAGCCCACCCTGGAGATCAACACAGGGTAGGCAATACCAGTGCTAGGCCTGGGGCACTGGAGTCTCGTTGGGGTAGAGACTGAGAAGAGGCAGTGTGAGGTTCCCAATTAACAGAGCCCTCCCCGTTAAGTGTCGTTGGTCTGTTGGACAGTCAGTATGAGCCACCTACACTGTGTCCACCCTTCTGAGGACCATGGGGGTTATAGGGACAGGATGGGAGAGAAGCCCCTGGGACAGAAACAAGGAAGTTGGAGCTATTTTGGCTTTTAGGTAGAACGTTTTCTGTCCAGCCTGGCTTAGCTCCTCATTCTGGAAGTGATTTTCTCATTGTGTCCAAAAATACCAAGTCTCAGTGTTGATCTCTCTCACTCTTACAGGCATGCTTTGATTAAGAAGCTTAACGAGCTGAAGGACAGCCAGCCTGATCTGGCCCAGCTATTGCTTGATCAGGTGAGAACCAGGCCTTCTCCAGAGGTGGCACCATCCTCCCCAGTGTCAGCTTGAAGGCCGGGAAGGCAGGGAACAGGGTGAAGCCTTTGTAGTGGGCAGGAATCACATCCCTCTGTGGTTTTTCTATGGGTGTTTCTGGTACTTGTAGTCCATGTGTTTTCCTACTACATGGCCTAGAAGACATGCTTGGTCTCAGCACACAAGTCCTGGAGGGTGACATTCACTTCCTCCCCAGCTCTCATCTAGTGGGCTCTTGCTTCTTATCACAGGATCACAGAATTGTAGGGGTTGGAAGGGACCATTGGAAATCTACTTATCCAACCCCCTGCCAGAACAGGGTCACCCAGAGCAGGTTGGACAGGAATGTGTCAGGCAGGTTTTGAATGTCTCTAGAGAAGGAGACTCCACACCCTTTCTGGGCAGCCTCTTCCAGGGCTCTGCCACCTTCAAAGAAGCTGTTCCTTATGTTGAGATGGAATTTCCCATGTTCAAGTTTGTGCCCGTTGCCCCTTGTCCTGTCACTGGGCACCACTGAAAAGAGTCTGGCCCCCTCCTCTTGCCACCTGCCCTTTAGATATTGCTCAGCATTGACGGGATCCCCCCTCACACTGCTCTTCTACAGCTGAGTGGCCCCAGGCGTCTCAGCCTTTCTTCAGCAGAGAGATGCTCCGTTCCCCTGATCATCTTCATAGCCCTTATTTAACATTATTTAATACTTTCTCCTGTTTTTCAGATTTATGAGAATGCCATGATCGCAGCGGGACTGAATGAGGATCCCAGACCAATGGTGAGCCGACTGAATGAACTCCTTACCAGAATCCTGGAGAAGAACTAAGCCCCAGAAGACTGAAGGATGAACTCTGTGCTGATACCTCTTCCCTCGAGTGCAGTCGCTCTGTCAGCTACCGCAGCACCTGCTTGCAGATACTGTGCAGTGAGGGCTTCACATGGCGGAGGGCCAGGGAGAACACAGGGGACTTCCAACCTTTGCTGCACAGGGAGGAGCCAGTTGTAATTATTAGATCATATGTCATCAGCCTGTTCAAAGTGCAGTGTTCTTAGCGGGAACAAAATCCAGAGGTTGCCACTAAAACAATAGGCCCACATTTCTGACACAAGCCTGAAGAGCTTCATTTCGTACTCTTTGTAGAAATGCCCTTTCCCAAAACAGATGTCAGCAGCAAGATTCCCAATTAGGTCTGTGAATACAGTCCTCATCCACTGAATTCCTGGGCACCGTTGTGCTCTGGAACAGGTACTGACAGAAATAATTAATTTGTTAAGAAACTTCCACCTCTGACCAGGCAGGAGGAGTTTGCCAGCATGGAGGTTGCTGCCAGTAGCAAACACAGATGCTGTTGGTGGAACAGATCAGTACAATCCCATGGTAGAAAAGCACCAAGCTGCTGGATAATTGAGTTCATCCTGGCCTTGCTGTGGAGAAAGGGAAGTAGCTGGGAAACAGCTTTCCAGCATGTTTCTGGAGAGCCTCTGGGGTTTTTTTGCCTCTTCAGTGGGATAAACTGCATGTCTAGCTGCTCTTTATTTATGATAAATAAAGGTCTCTCCTTTTCCAGATCCCTCCACTCTACTCTCTTGCCCCTTCTTTGCTGTTGTCATGTTTTCCAGCTGGCGGTTTGTTGGTTCTTCTCTCTTCAGATGCTGCTTGGTTCTTCAGGGCATCAAGCACTGGTGGTGGGAAGAGAGGGCTGGGACATAACAGAAGGCAGTAGCAGAGTGTGATGGAGGGAAAGCAGGAGAGTCTGTAGCTATGGACCCTGTTAGCTTTGCCTTTGAAAATGGAGTTTAGCCCCTTGAATCCATTCTGAGGAGCAACACGCATTTGTTAGAAGAGGCCCTTGTAACAGAAGATGCCCCACTAGATTTCCCTCTGTGCGTCTGGTTTTACACCAAGAATTCTTTCTCTTGCTCAGCAACAGCCGTGATACTTGTTTGTTGTGTCTTTAAATTGCCAGATTAAGATTCTGGAACTGGATTTGGATATCTGGATGCTCTGCTGGGCAGGACAACCCTCAGCTCTTTAAGCTAAAGGACTCGTGGCTGTGCAGAGAGGAATGGAGAGTGTCTGCTGAATTGGGTACAATTTTAAAGTTTTATTAACATCACCTGAAATTTCATTTTTATTCAGATGCAGAAGAGGAACTAACATGACAGTTTAGGGGGTCTTGAGAAGAACAAGGAGCCACCTTCTGCATCCCTAGAGTAGCTGCATAGCTCAGCCAGAGGCCACAGGGCTTGATCCAGCTCCTGGTAAGATACAGGTGGCATCTTTTGACTATGCTGAGATTTCTTGGTTGTGCAATAACGAAATAGCCTTAAATTGTCCATACATGAAGGTTAGAAGAGTAGGCCGGCAGCTAAGCTGGCACAGGTGAACACGTGTAAGGTTTTGCTCTTGGAAGTAGGCAACATTTGGAGACTGGGCAGCATCCCTGTCTTCCAAGCAGATGTAAGATCCTTTACTATCACAATTCATGTAACTGTGTAGGAAAAATTACCAGATACACAGGTGTACAGAGCCTTTCAGGACACTTGAAAGGAGCAGTGCAGTGTGGCCACTTCACAGTGGAGTGTGTGTCATGAACACAGACTGAAGAAATTGAAACCTTTGGTGATATTCTGATGGTAGTAGTAGAGGTGAGTGCATTGCCTGCAGGCTGTTGTCACCTGGTGGTTGCTGATAAAGTGGCTAAAAATAGCGTCTGTTGATATAATGCTTGACCTGAAACTCCACGCTAGTTTGTAAAATCTGATGCAGTGATAAATGGAGCATGAACTGCCTGACGCGTCTTTAACCTCTCCAGGGAATCCTCTGGGAATCCCAGCAGCCCTCGAGGTGCTGGGTTTTTTGCTGTGAAAGACTTGTGACTAAAAGATCAAATAAGGTTTCTGTTACTGGAATGCAGCCTACCTGTTGTCACCACACCCATCCAACAGTGAGAGGTGGCAATGGTCCTGGGAGCCCGTATGCAGCAAGGAGCAGAAGCAGCAGGATCAAGAGGCTTTTTTGACCCGAATCTCACATACTTTATCATGCTGCTTTCTCTGATGCAGTTTCTGTCCTGGCGTGCACCAGCAGCCCCTCTGGATCCTCACCTCTCAGACTCAGCTTCCCCTTTTATTTGGCCAAGACCTGCAGAGAGTGCTGGTGTAGGAAGGTTTTGCGCGTGGCTGACGGAACAGATCCTGGCAGAAAAGAGGGCCGTGTGGCATCGTGTAATGAACTCAGGCTGAAGCACTGGTAGGAATACAGGCAAGTCACTCAGAAGCTTGTCTGTAAATACTTGGGCTCTGAAAGAGCCTCCACATGGAATGCAACAGGGGCTCTTCAGGAAAGGAGAAGTGTAAAGGATGTGATGGCAAAAGGGAGGCATGGGAAGCTAGTTAGAACCTGGTTTTCCACTTTCTGTACAGTCTCCAAACCTGCAGTGCAAGCAGAGAAGGCTCAGAGGGATCTTGCATCAGAACCTCAGTGCTGTTTGTAGTGGTGAAGCTGCCATTGTGCTCTTCCAGCTCCCATCTTCTCCACTCAGATACTAAATTACTCAAAAGCATTGTCACTGCCTAGTTATCACCCATCTTGTGCTCTTCGTGCAGTGAGACTACTGCCCCCTGATTTTTCTAGCATATTGAGGTGAACCACACATTCCAAGAGCGTGCAGCGTGTGGGAATGGTGCTGTGGAGCGTTCGGCGTGGGCTTGTTGTGTCTTTCTGCATTTTCTCTACCAAATTTCCACATGGGTTGGAATTGGGGATCTCAAACCTGGAAGAATCTCATGGAGTTTGTTTCCCTGGCTGTAAGCAATGCTGACCCCTGCTTTGTGCAGAAAATTGATCTATCGGGTTTCATTTTTACTGGGACCGTATTAACTGCTGCCTGTCTCTTTTTCTTGTTTTTTGAGGCATTNTTTTTTTTTTGTTTTTTTTGTTCAGAAGTAGCTTCAAGCATGGGTTGGGTTCTTTTTTTCTACAAGTTAAACTTTGTGTGCTGACAAACCATTGGTGATAAACAGTGTGGCCTTCTCTCCTGCTCTGCCCAGGCTCATCAGCTGTGGAGTCAAACCTATATCCTCCGGGGCAGAAGAAGGAAAATATTTATAGGCAGTGAAATCCAGTTCGAAAGGACATTCCTGAGACCTCGTGCTTTTAAACTTGGACGGAATCCCTCTCACGTCTGGCTCAAGACCTTGAAACTGGACCGGCCCATAAAGTAGTCAAACTGGGCCAGATTGAGAACAGAGTTTTCTCTCGTCCAGACTTCCTGCTGAGACTATCGAGAGTGCCTTGGGTGGGCTCCAGGTCTGTGATTTATGGACAAACCACAGGCCAGGAATCTGCAATCTAAGCTCCTTGAGCAGCAACTGTTTAAAACATTATGGGAAGAAATGGCCACTGTTTCCAAAAGAAGAAAACTTGGGAGCTATTAATAATGTTTAGCACTTCTGTAGTGCCTCACAATTGTTAATCAATCCTCCCGCTCTGCTTGTGAAGTAAGTCAGCGTTATTCTTACTGTACAAATAAGGTCTGCAGGGAGCTAAAATAAATTTCCCTAAGAAACACAGTGAATCTGAGTTAGGGACCCAGCCCAGGACTCAAGAATCCCAGCACAAAGTGAAACAAGCTGCCTCCAAGGTCCAGAGGCATAAAAACAAGTACCTGCTGGGCTTGGATGAGGCAATAATCGAGACAAATGTAACAGCAGCTTCGAAAGCATCTCTGCCCAATGCCCTCTTCATTTGGAAATTCTTCCCAGGGCAGTTCTGGGTCTGCCCAAGCCTTATCCGGTGACATTGTGTGCTTTCCCAGTAACTTCCGGGCTCAAAAATTCCTAGGATTTCAGAGGAGACCTGGAAGCTTGGCTGCTTATAGGAATTATCCTCTACAAAGTCCTTTCCAGCTGCTTGTCTCCCCTATTGCTTGGGAAGAAGAGGATGGCATGCCAAAATCTACCTTACTGTCTGTCTTGACCCAGAACAGCTCACCTCTTAACACTTCTGGAGTGGGTTGAACACAGGGTTTCCTTTTCTTTCATCAGCAGGAAGCTTTTCTTCCAAGGGGAAAAAAATAAAGTGTCATTTTATTTCTCCTTCTGCAATCAGAACCATCTTTTCTTCCCCCTTTACACTTAATCTCAGTTGTCTCTAGACCATTTAGTGGCCAGCGCTGTGGCTGCAGCACAGTCTGGGCCAAGGGGGAGCTGATCTGCCCAGACAGTCATTTTCCTATTACCCATGACAGAAGCGTGCTCCTTGATGCTGTCTCCCCCTGGAGACCCTTCTAGCAAGAATTTTACCTCGAATCACAGTTGTGCTGCTCCTGGAAACAGTCTGGAACGTAAACAGGTGGGAACGGGTGAAAACGTCTGCAAGTCCTGGTTGAAATGGAACAGCTGGCAGGAGAGCAAGGCCCAAAGGCTTCTGCAAATACTTAAATTCATAAGGACTCCTGATTGTCTCATCGCTGTTGATCTATTTACAGCACAGGAAGGATGAAAAATCAGTGAAAGAAGCAAGAGTTTCCTCCTTTTTTTTAAACTGTCTGGTAAAAGGTATCGTAATGAACTGTCCATGATGCATATCTGTCCAAATTTATTCCAAATGTCAAGATTTGATCTGCAAGGGATTTGGGGTCAGGTAATAGCAGTTAACAAAGCAGCGCTCTGTGAAACCACGCAAAGCTTGGATCTCCTTTTGCAACCCAAGTAAATGAGGGGTAATTGGGGTTAAAGCCTGATCCAGAAGTAAATCAGTAAGTAAATCCTCATGGAACTGTCCCAGATTAAACCCTTAGAAAGTGAGGAAGTCAGAGCCGTGAGGAGGCAGAGGGAGATTCAACTCAAGTTTCGTTTTGCTAAGTCTATCTCAGTCACTGGGCTCGTGCTGTCTCAAGTGGTTCAGCAGATATTTTAAAAAGCAAGTATTTTCAGTTATCTTGCAATATGCTTCAAGAAATCAAAGGATAGGGATTTTTATTTTTATTTTATTTTTAAGTTGGGCACCATATTTTGAATTTGTGTAGAGATTCTTAGCATGTTTAATGCCCTGTGCCCCCTCTGAATGATGCTGATTCTTCTTGGAAATTATATTTGATTTTACTTCCCAGGAGAATAAGACAAATTTTGGCTTATAACAAGTTAATTTGATGTGCACCCACTAAGTCCTGCTATGTGACTTACTGAATGGAAACATGCATGGTTTTCTGGCTGGCTTACAAGAGGAGATGGATATAATGGCATTCATCATCCCAAAATTCGCACTTTAGAGGAAAACAGAACAAACCTGCTCAAGGAAAATGCTGCCTTCTTGTTTGTTTTGCCCAAGTGAGAGACTTGTCATGCTGAGTATTGTGCTGAGCTCTGCCATGCACCCGAAGTCCATGAGAAGGGCAGATTAACACAATAAATTAATGCAAGCGCTGAACTGTTACTGGGATTCTGCCTCCGTGGCTCTGCTCCTCTGATCACCGCTGACCTGGATTGAATCGATTTGTAGCAAGAGCTTTAAAAAGCTTAATCAGGAGCTGCCAAAGAGCCACTAGTGTTATGAGTCTTAACCTCCATCAGTAGGGCTGCCCGTCAGACTGTGCAGGGAACAAAGGGAAACACACATTTTGAGAAATGCTGACTGTGGCACATCAGGGACAAAGTGTATGTGTATATATAACACATGATGTGTATATTCATAGATACGTAGAGAAACATATTTACATATTTACTATAATTACCATTGCATGGCAAATTCAAGCACAGTCGTTTAAAAAACATTTTATTGGCAATCGTGTGTCCGCGAGTTCCATAGTCATCGTTTTCTGCAGAGACAGCTCAAACCCCAAGTGTGATAATAAATATCCCGGCACTCACAACATGTATCAGAAGTCCTGCTGTTTCAGGGACCTGCCTGCATCTCTACAGTTATAATTCATGGCAGAGTACCACGAGCACACATTAAGTTAAGCCAAGATTTCCATACTGCAGTCTAAGGCGCTGGGGCCCTGTGCCATAGCTGATACAGCGCAGTTCTCCAGGGAGGAGGAAAAGTGAATTATTAAAATTTGCTAGCAGAAGTCCAGTAGTTCTCTGTGGAGAATCAGATGGTCTGCCTCTCACCAGCTGCCTGGGTCTGGGAGAGCTGCTTCTCTCTATACCTGTAACTGTGGCAGTGTCTTCCAGCTGGTTTTGGGTTCAAAGAGTGAACAGAGCCTGTTGCAACCACATCCTTGTTGCCTTTAGGAACAGAGAGAGGCCTTGAACTGTTCTGTGAGATAGATACCCACTTGGGTTCAGTATGTACTGTTACACGTTGCTGCTTTTGGGCCTATCTATTGGAACCACCACAGTTCGGAGTCACCGAATCAGGGAATTGTCAGAGTTGGAAGGGACCTCTAGAGACCATCCCATCCAGCTCCCCTGCTAAAGCAGGGTTGCCCAGAGCACATCACTCAGGGCTGCATCCAGGCGGGGCTTGGAGGTGTCCAGAGAAGGGGACTCCACACCCTCCCTGGGCAGCCTCTGCCAGGGCTCTGACACCCCCACCCTCACCAGAAAAAAGTTCTTCCTCATATTCAAATGGAACTTCCCATGTTCCAGCTTGTGCCTGTTGCCCCTTGTCCTGTCACTGGGAACCACTGAGAAGAGTCCGGCTCCATCCTCCTTCACCCCACCCTTCAGATACTTGTGAGCATGAACAAGGTCTCCCCTCAGCCTTCTTTTCTCCAGGCTAAAGAGTCCCAGCTCTCTCAGCCTTTCCTCACGAGGGAGATGCTGCAATCCCTTAATCATCTTTGTTGCCCTACGCTGGACTCTCTCCAGTAGTTCCTTTGGCTCTTCTCCATGCAGAGTTTTAAAAGGCTGTATTTATACCCATCAACGAGGCTTAGGGTGTTTGTGTTCCTAATGTTGAGTCCTTTAAAGGATTCAGATGGTGAGAAAAAGATATTTGTACCTGTCCTGATTTGAGTTAAAACAAACCAATGTTCTGTTTTACAATTTTCCTTTTTTAGCTGGACCTCTTCTAACTAACTATACTCTGAAATTAACAGCATATTGTTCAGAAAACTGTTCATTCTCCCAGTAGTAAGACCTGATTACACCAAGGAATGGTGCAGAGAGGCCCTTGCTTATCCTTATTCCTAGAACAACCAAGGTCAGGGAATTTCGTTATTTGCCCCGTTGGAGGGTCAGAAGTGGAAAAGCATTGAGGGGTCACCCCTGTGGGGAGGAGGGGACAGGACAGGTGACCCAAAACTGACCAACTGGGATATTCCATCCCATCCGCATCATGCTCAGTATAAAAGCTGAGGGACCAAAGGGTCAACTCTCTTTCTTCCATGACCTATGTCTGAGGCAGACCCTGTCTGTTCACCTGCCTTTGACCCTGATCTGAGCATTACCGACTCCTTATGTTTAGGTGAAACTTTCTCTGTTCCAGTTTGTGCCAGTTCCCTCTTGCCCTGTCACTGGGCACCACTGAAAAAAGACTGACTCCTTCCTCTTGACACCCACCCTTTAAGTGTTTCTAGGCATTGATCCAATCCCTCCTCAGTCTTCTCCAGACTAAAAAGACCCAAGTCCCTCAGCCTTTCCTCCTAAGAGAGATGCTCCAGGCCCCTCATCCTCTTCGTGGTCCTCTGCTGTATCTGCTGTACCTCTCTCTCAAGGACAGCAGATCCCTGTCCTTCTTGACCTGGGGAGCACAGAACTGGACCCAGTGTTCTCCAGATGTGGCCTCCCCAGGTCAGAGCAGAGGGGGAGGATGACCTCCCTCCACCTGCTGGTCACACTCTCTTGATGCACCCCAGGATGCCACTGACCTTTTTGGCCACCAGGGCACATTGCTGGCTCACGGGCACCCTGTTGGTTTCCCAAACTGCAGGTGTGTAATGGGGTTTGCAGTTCTCCAGCACCTTCTGGAGATGCCCCTCTGAGTCCTCCCAGTTATTCTTTAAAATATTTGTTCCTTTTGAATTCAGTTTGCATTTAGGGTGTTGCACAACAAAATGTTACTCTGGCTTGGCTCGGTCACTCTTGTGGAATCAACGCGGTGTCTCGGGACCTCATCACCCAAGTATTTTTCTGTATGTGCAATGCGCGCTTGCAAGTTCTTGCAGGATTTTCTTAAGAGTGCTTCTAATTCCCACAAGTGTGGCAACTTGAGAAAGAACTTGAATAAACCAGCAGAAGTGTTGAAAGACACAAACCAAAGGATTTCATCATAATCAGTTTTGAGTTCTCATACTGACACGGGCACGTTGCAGCTCCTGGGGAGATTCATTGCAGAAAATACTCCCGTCAGTCCTGCCAAAATAACTGGGGGTACCACTCTTTGCTTAAAATTCAAGGCTTTCCAGCTCAAATTGTTTGAGTTTAGTGTGCGTCAAAAATCAAATTGCTTTGCTGGAAGTGAAGCAGCATGGTGCTTCAGGAGCTTCTTCTATTTTTAAAAGTTGGTTTATTTTTCTTTCTCTGTGAGCATTCCAAACAAGCAATGCTGCGACAGTGTCAGTTTCTCTTGGTGCTGTCAAATTACAGATCAGGTTATAATTATGTAAAAATAAATGTTTTGTGTAAAACAGCTATCGTATTGCTCATAGTTAGAAGCAAGTGCTTTCTATTCATTAGTAAAATGCATATCTTTATGTTTTTGAAGGAAACTAATAGGAATGTTGGCCCCAGTATGTTCTGAGCACCACTAAACCTCTTCTCTCTGCCTTTTGGCCTGTCAGGAAGTGTTCCCCAGGAGTGATTTTGGTTCTTGCTGCATCCACAGCGAGCGTTGAGAAAGAAATCCCGATTTCAACACAAAACACACATTCAAAACACAAATCCAGGCTGTGACGCCCCCGCCACACAACCGCTGCTTCTCAGGTGATTTTCCACCTGCAGACGTTTGGCCACAATTAACTCTTCATTTGGAGGAAGCTATTGTTGGTCCCAGCTTCACTATTCAGCATGAGGTCTCTGAGCTTCAGTGAAAAAAAAGCAGCATCCATTTTGCTGTCCAACCCCAGGCAGTAAGAAGGATGAAATATAAACGCAGCGCTCTTTTGAGAGCTGAGCTCCGCAGAAGCTTGAGCTGCCCAACCAGCCGCTTGCCTGGAAATTTCAGTATTTCCATGAATTTCTGTAGGAGCAGCACAGCATTCCCTGCAACCCCAGTGCCTTGCAATGACAACAGACGGTGCTTCTCTCTTTGTTCAAAATTCTGTGTTCTTTCACATGAAGACTCATAGAGATAAAAATTCTTTAAAAATATTAATAAGCAATGCGCTACACTCTTTTTGGGGGGGGTTGGGGCTGTGGGGTGTGTATTTTATCACCTATTTGCAATCAGAGGTGAGAACTCCACCCGACGCCCCAGGCTGGGCCCGGGCTCGGCTGACGGCCCTGAGGCGCGGTGAGGCGGCCGGGCCCGCCGCCGCCTCCCCTGGAGCACGGCCGCCCCCGGTGGCCGCCGGAGGCCCTGCCTCAGGCCCGGTTC
>VXBW01002838.1:40494-75997 GCA_013400375.1 Thinocorus orbignyianus | reverse complement strand
GGGATGTGACGTCATCCTGCGTAAAGGTGTGATGTCAGCGGGGGACGTCATCCCCCTAAGAGGGAGGAGGGTCCCCGGTGCAGGCCGCAGGTCTCGCTGAGGTGAGGCCAGGCCCCCTCGGGGTCTCGTTGCCATGGCAGCCCACAGCCGGGGTTGGGGGCACCCTGTGGCAGAGCTCAGCGTGGCCTCGGAGCGCTGGTGCACTGAGAGGACCCGGCAGGGGTTCTGAGGGGTCGGTCGCTGCTGCCCTGCACCTGCTGGGTGGGGTGGAACGCCATCCTCGGTGTTAACGCCATACCAAAACAAAACAGTCAGTGATAAAGCAGAGAAAGGCAAAGTCGTTCAATGGAAGCCTTGGTTACAAGGGTGTCAGAGTTAAAGTGTGCTCTGACTGCTGGGAATATTCAGTAAAAACTTTGTTGAAGTCTTAGATTTCTTTCAAGCAATGCTATTAGGGGATTGCAGTTCAGAGGAGCCTTGCCAGCTGCTTTGTGAAGCAATGTGGGGTTTTATCTTTGTCTTCCAGGCCTGGAGGCACGAGGAGCAGCGTGTGGGCCCACCGTTGAGGGGAACCAGCAGGTGCCGGTGTTTTTACTGACAACGCTTTGTCCATGATCCTGCAGATACACAGGTGCTGCTTTTAACCGTGCTGGTTTTGTTTTAAATAAAGTGAAAATTATGCATTTGCTGGGGAAAAAAAACATGTATTATTTGTACTGGGTAGTTTGACTCTAGTAAAGGCCAAGTGCAATAACGCTGACTGATGTTCAGTCGGTTTGCTCCTTTATCAATTTCAAAAATCACAGGCTGGGTACAGTCACTGTTTTACCTACAAAAAAACCCTGTGTGGTTTGCTTTCATATCTACTTCAGATCCTGTTCTTCATCTCCCTTCTGGTCCCTCTGCTTCCCTTTGAGTTTTGGATTAAAACAGTTGTCTGGATAATAAGAAGTCATTTTATTGCTTTACACCATATGAATGTGTTAGAGGCAGACTGGAAGCAGAATTTTTATCATAAGCTTTACATTTGGAAGAAAATGGACCTCTCGTTCTGAGCATTTGCTTTTCCCAAAGGGTCGGTTTTCGTTACAGACTTTTTCCGAGGAAACTGTTACATGGTAGAAAGTAGCAATTTAAACAGGATGTTTGACACATTATTGTATGCTAGTGAAACTCAAACTATGCTTCGGAATCCTCAGTTGAATTCAAGGCCCTTGTCCACAGTTTCTAGAAAAATGTTTCCTGAAAGCTAAACACAGAGGAATTTACCTTGTTGCCTGAGACTTGACCTCTTGCTGTTACCGTAGCAGTCCACAGAAGGTACACATTTATGCCTCCCTGAGGTCATTGATATGATACTAGAGTTTCCCAGAGTACTCACAGCGAGTCTATAGGTAACAATATATTCGGATATTGAGAGGGCAAAGGAACGAAGTTAATAAAAGGAGAAGATATTTTAATAGCAAGACATTTTAAAGTGTATTTCCAGAACAGTTTGTCCTGGAACCAAGCCTGCTTATGATGGAGGCTGGCGTGTGGAGAACAGATATGATAGCGTGGAAACATCGTATAGGAACATAGCCACAAAGCAGTGTGTTGTGTATTTCATTGTGGTTCTTATATGTCATTTTAGCTGAGAAGGGAAGAAGATACTAATTTTTATAAATTAATTAAATTATAGTGTAAAAGATAGGTCACCTGTAGAAGTCCATGATGAATTTGGTCACCTTTTCAAAGCAAGTGTCTTTGCAGTTTGGAGAGCATAGGGAAATCAAGATACTGTGTTAAATTTCACTTTATATTTGGCTTTTATGGTGGTAAGCTTCAAATTAGTGACAAATCAGAAGCTACACTTTTTTGGGAAGAAATATTATCTGTAGAACTTATATTGGGTTAGGTGAACATGTCCTTTAGAGTAACAGTGTCTTCCTAGAGAGAAATGGCTCGAGTATTTAACATTGAAGTGTTCTTGTTTCTTTTTATATTCACTTTTTCACTAGTCATTCAGTTGATTTTTTTGCCGTAAAGATCCGTAAAGTTGATTACTCCATTCTCAATCTACAAAATGATAGAGTTGTCTGACACAGCTAAATTATCTGTATTGGAGTGGGGTCGGACACCTGGGATAATGCCATGTTGTGGTGGGTTTGGAGAAGAGGAGCTGGGCAGTGCTTTGTACTGGGCACTGGAAAGGCAGGTAGAAACAGTGCTGTCCCTGAGCCTTATGCCACCGGTGCTGTAGGGAGTGTGGGCAGCTCATCCTCTTGAATGAATTGTCCTGTAGGTTCACTGTAACAATTTCACTGCTGTAAAGGAAATATAACCTTTCTGCTGTTACAGTATATCTATCCATGTGGCCACAGACTCCTATAGGGACCTGCCGTTCTACTGGTTATCTGTCCAGACTCCTGACTCCTTTGTAGTCCTTGCTTCCCAGGATAGATTTACCTGGCTTGTAAGTACGGCCCTGTCCCAAAGCAGCCACTTTTTGGTAGGTTACTGAGTGCTCTGCACCATTCAGCCTCTGTCTGGCATTGACACTATCTAATGGTTCCTTTCTCTGCATCGTCAGGCGGCTTCATCAGTGGTGGTTTATGTCTCTCCTAACTCATTTCCTAAGTCTGAATAATAGAAAACAAGAAAGGCAGAGATTTAATTGCTGTGGGATGGTACTAGAAGCCTATGTGCTCAATGGCTGCTGTTTGCAGTTGCGTTTTGAAACCTATCTAGTGACATTTAAATAATTTTAAATGCATTGTATTGATTTTGTGTGAGTTTAATTAATCATTTTGTCCCTTGATGCTTCTTTAATGGTTTACAAAAGAGTCATGCTTCTGTTAGCACACAGAGGTCTCATTGTAAAGGTATTAGCTTAACACAGGAGACCTTGGTTTTCATAAAACTCTTTGGGTTGTTATTAATTTTATTACCCATCTTTATTCATCAATTCCCATCTAAGCCATTTCTTTAACTGCCTGTCGTTGATCTCGGTCTGAAAGATGGGTGTTTACTTCCCTAATTGTCCTTTTTGAAAAATCACAGTGACTTCTGCTTGTAAATGGTTTGGTTGTTGACAGAAATAGCTTCAATAGAGGTTGTTTGGTACACTTTGGAATACTGTTTGATGGGCTGGTTTCATCAGCATCATGGGATGGATATTATACGAATATTTAGTTCTGCATATTCTCAGTATTAACAGTTTTACAATTTGTTTTATGATGATTTAGTGGCTTTGGTAGGTTTTTCTCTTTTTGGTTTTGATGTACATCAAAAGGTCTTTTTGAAAGTCCTTAAGTTCTCTGACCAGAAAATTAAACTTATGTCATTTTACCTCCTTCTCATTTTAATACAATTCCTTGTTTGTATTCAGTGCCATGCAATTCCCTTATCATGATGTTATTTTACATATTTGTTTTTATTATTACTCTCATATTACTTCTCTTTATCTGAAAACCAAACTGGATTTTAGTGTTCTCTTTTTTGATTTTTTGGGACACTAGTGAAATGCTTTTGTTCAGTCCTTAATTCTTAATTGTATTTTTCTGTTGAAATTCATAATTTGTTGTTGTTTTCAATCAAATTCAATAAGCATTTTTCAAACATCAGCTGCATATATTTCTGATTTGTGTGCTGATGGGTTTGCATACAAACCATGACCATTTGCACCCTGAGCAACCGTTAGTTTTTATTTTTATGTTCACTTCCCCTTTATCCTTCCAGAGGAGGCATAAAGTCAAAATTTCTATTTGGGTGAAGTGCTTTATAAGGTAAGGTTACTTTCTACAGCGTTCAAAAGACAGAAAGGCATTTTGGCATGTAAGTAGTGATTTTAAAATTCACATCTGGAGCGTGATAGGTTTTTTTACTGTCTCTGAAATGCTTTACCGTATGCACAAGGTACTAGGAAGGGGATGTGGAGTCTTTAAAGGAAATGTGACTGTGGTGCTCTGACAGGATATCAGGTAATAGAAGTGGGTGGTGTCAGGTAGACATTGAAACTGCTCATTGCTAAGATTGCTCATTAGAATTTTATTGTGATTTTCCTAGCTATCTTTTCCTTACTTATATAGACTTGAGTTAGTTTGTCGTTTCCTGTATTTCCACACCTGGTTTTGTTATCCTTATTGGGCACAGGGAAGCTGGCAGAGACCAGGACAAGAGGGTTGGTACCTGACCTGATTCCTCTTCCGCACTTAACATTTGTTCTCTCCTGACAGAACAAGTGCTCCTGTCCTCAGTGTTAATATATTTACATTTCCACAAGCACAGAGACCCTGCACTGCACAGGGCTCGTGTTGCCTCTTTGTAGAGTCGAGTTGGTGATAAAGGTGTTGGTTAACTCAGGAGCCTGGGGAGAGCAGGCTCCAGTGAAGAGGGTTTCTAAAAGTTTGGAGGATAGTATGCTTTTTCAGAAGTTATACTGTTGACATGTAGGTTCTTCTCCATCAGGAATCTGTAGGAAGATTTATTTACAGGATTTGGTCTGGAAGAACTGCCTTCTGGTGTGGTTTCCAGAACAAACACTACAGACGTTCTTTCCCTTTGCAGTATTTGGACTGGCTTGATTGAAAGTTTTGCTACCAACCTTCGGATCTTCAGTCTGCAGCTTTAAAAAAAAAAGAGAAGGTGAGGAGAAAGTAAAATTTCTGGTGCCAACACAACAGTGTGCATCCCATCATCCTGTCTGCTGTCAGCACTCTGTAATTAGCAGCCTACGTTCTTACAGACCATGGCAATTAACTCATTTCTGAAGGCTGTGGCGGTCCCAGTCACTTTGATCCCATTCTTTGACTTTCCCTTCAGTTCTGGCCAGCCTTACAGGACTCTCAGGACCACTCCTATGTTGATCTTGCCAGTGGAGGAAGAGGGAGAAAGTGCTCCTGCCGAGAAAGCTGCCACCCTTGCTGCAGCAGCCCAGCACGCACACGGCCTCGCTCCACGATTCCTCTCGGGCGGGGGCGGGTGCTGCAGGCTCAGCACCCTGTCTCCCTGCACCCAGTTAGGAACCAGCCACCTGTTAGCCTGGTTCACTGGTAGAGATGGGGGGGAGGATCTGTCTGCAGAATGGGGTGGGTTGTGCTTTTACAACAAGGAAATGGTATGTACATAAGAAAAATAATTCGGATGACTTTTTGCTTTGCTTTATAGTGTCAAATAATGCCACTTCCTCTAGTATTTCTTGTGAAACCTGGGAAATCAGTCCCAAGGTAGCACGGTTCTTTCCTTTCTTGAAGGTATAGAGTCAGGCTTTTTTTAAAGATGAGTAATTGAGGAGGATATATACAGGATATATACTGAGGCACCACTGCAGGGGTCAAGAGGGGAGAAGATATCTACTGGGTACATGTTGTTGGGGCCTACCTAGCACTGATCTGCACTTTCTGCCCATAATGATGACATGTTCTTGGAGACTGAAACGGCAGGAGGATTATTCCTGGGACAAACAGGCAGCTTAAAGCTCCAAGTGAGCAGTCCCAGATGTTATAGATATATTTGAAAGCTCAGAAGAGATAGTGTGAAGTGGTTGGACTGCTGGTAGAAATATACTTTAATTAGAAGAGAAGCTGCTCTGAAAGATGAGAGGGTATCAGATGTTTTACCTGTTGAGTTTGGTTTTTTAAGAATAATTCCATGATTGAACTAAGTAATTACAAGGCAGTTAGGCTTTTATATGTACCTGTTAAACAGGTTGAAATGATCATTGCGTTACCTGCAGACGTCTGTCGCTATATACTTTTAACCTGATAGCATCTTAGGAGCATGGTGGCCTGGTTTCTCCAGTAGACAGTAGTTTAATGGGGTTGTTTGTATCTGTCAATAAATCAGGACACAACAGATTAATGTAGCTTGCTCAGAAATCCTTTGGAAAGGGAAAAGAAGAACAACTATCATGAACGGTAAACAATCTGAGAGAGGAAACTGGCTGAAAGGTAGCAAAGAGCATCCAAGGGTTTGCTCTCAATCCTCCTCAGCACGTGCCTGGTGGTCCCACAGGGCAGTGACGCAGCTTTTCCAGTTCAGTTGGGATCAGAGGTGATTCCATCAGGCTCCGAGCTGCAGGTAACGCTGTAGGTCATGAACTTCAGTGTGGAGGAGTGCGAGGTAGAGCATGGAGGTTTAAAAAGAGATAAAGCATATGGGAACTCCTTAATAATATCAGATACTGAAAGAGCCCTGGGCATTTCTGTTCGGGTAAAACCTTTGCTCAACAAGCAGGTGTTTTCAGAACAGCAGAGAAGATGTTAGGATCTGCGAGGCCTGGTTGGAGGAGGGAATGCGAACAATGTAAAAATTCATCAGCAGTCTCTGCTGTCTGCGGTACTGGTCAGTGCATCTCAGAAAAAGCAGTGGAGAAAGAGGGTCAGAGAATGCTGATGGAGATGGTTAGGGACCAGGAAAGATTCTCCTAGGAAAACAGAAAAGACCAGGACTCTTAGAGCAGGCACTAGAGGGTGTGATACATATCATTTAATAAAATACTGAGTGGTCTAAAGGGAGTGGATTTGGAGCTCCTGTCCCCCTTGCCTCAACAGAAGACAATCAGTGAAGTACCAAGGAAACAAACAGAACTGACAAAAAAGGATACTTTCTCCTAAATTGTTTGGTTAAACCAGGAAACTCAAGTCAATAGATGCCTGTGAGCCTAAAAGTGGCAGGGCCAAAAAGGCCAGGGTGTTACAAGGCTAGAAGGTTATGACAGTAGCGTTGATGGATATAACAATTAACTCTTGTAGTTCTTGTTTCAAGAAAGTTATTGGGAAACAAAATTAATCCCAAATGGAAAAGGTAATGCTGATCTTTTTGGAGGATCAGACGATAACTGAGGCTGGAAGTGACCTCAGGAGGTCTCTAGTCCAACGTCCTGCTCAGAGCAGGGTCAAACCAGGTTCAGCAGGGCTTTATTGTCTGTCTGACCTGTTCTGCCTTCTGAAGGGTTCTCTGCTTTTCCTGCAGCAGCGTGTGGTGCTGCTCAGTGCTGGGGACACGCTGCTGAGCCCAGAAGCCCCTGAGCAGCATGTCTCACCCACAGATTTCAAGTACACAGGTCAATGGAAGTGGCAGAACTTAGCACCATTAGAGCATGTGCCATTGCTTTCTCCCTTCCCCTGCAGCTTGGAACTTGAGCAGTTGGTGCAAAATACGCTAAATCTGACTCTTCATTTTCCAGGTTTCATCTTTCATTCTTATCGGTCCTGTTTTGTACCGTTTTGCTGATCCACACTTACTTGAAGGGCACAGCTGTGCCTTAAGATTTGGCATCTTAAGTGGATAGGTAAGTGCTGCTGTTTATTTTATTTGACCAGCTTTGTGATTTGTTGAGTCCTAAAATCTTGCAAAATGAATTGAATACTATACTGAAAGAAATTTTTTTCAAAGCCTTTACTTTTTGAGCTCTACAAACCATTGCCAGAACTGGCTGTTGGGTACACCAATAACTGTAGCATCAGAAAGACTGAGATGTTGAACAGAGCAGGAGCCTGCAAATGCAAGTCTGGAAAGGGATGAGTAAGATAGGTAAATTCTCAGTTAGTTTTGCATCGTTTGTATGTCTGACTTGGTCTACCTGAGGCACTGAACATTGATTGCAAATGCAAAAGTGCTGATCTGTTTCAAGGTTTAATATCAGGAACTCACCATAAATAATATGACAGTACAAATGTGTCTGTGAGATGTATTTAAAGCCATGGAGGATGTGAAATTCTGTTTTGCTCCACATGCTCTCTTTTACTTAGAAGAAAATGGTCAATTTACAGTGATAACTACACCAAGATTCTGTCCAGGAAAATTAAATTTATGAGCTGGCTACATAAAACTTCAGTTTCTTTCTAACAGGAAATGACTCCAGGATTCACAGCAAAATCCTCTGCTGGTTTGGGAGCCTGAGTTTAAAATAAATAAATCCATTAACATCTGTAATTGCTTATAGGAAAGGCTGACCCATGAAAGTGTGTAACCAGCATTCCTTAGCCTCACATGTCTGCAGCCCAGCCATTTGAGAAAACAATCTCGCATGTGTTTTTCCTGCTTTTTGAGTCTTTCTGTGCCCAGAGCTTTACTGGAGAAACTGAACCACAGCTGCTGCCATTCCAAGGGAAACACTCCAGTTTAGACTTGAAACAAAGAAGTTTTGGGAGCAATATAAAACCTCTGCTAAAATAGCCAGAACCGTAGTGAATTTAGGACTAGGAAGAAGAAGACAATCAAAATGTCTAAGAATAGAGATCTAGTTTTAATGTTGCCTGGGGCTTGATGGCATTTCCATCTGGATGTTGTACCTAGTGCTGTTCCAAGTAATCCCCAGCTAGTACTGCTGTTCTCTCTGTAGCTGAAAAGATTAAGGAACTCATTTAAAAATACCATTTGTTTAGTCTGTTTACCTTGGGTATTTGAGTGCAGTTTGGGAAACATGGTCAGTGCCATGGTTTATTGAGCACTCAGAGGAATTCTTCAGCATTGGCAGGAGAGTGAATCCAGAGTATGAGCAGCCGTGGAGGTAAGAAGAGAGAAAGGATGCAAATGTTTGATAGAGCTGTTCTCAGACTTGTCCCAGAAACCCTGCCGAAATGCCAGAAACTGCCTTTATTTACTTCTCAAAATGAGGTCGAGCTCTCCTCTTTAAAGCTGCTGTGTCGCAAAACAGAATTTTATACTCTAGAATAGCTGCTTGATCTGAAGGACTTTTTTTTTCCTCCCCTGCTGCATTCCCTGGTCTTGTGTTACGTAAATGTGAGCATGAATACATATAGAAAAAGGACATTCTCAAATTCTGAGCTCCAGGACAAATGCCTGCCCAGTGTCAGATACCTATTTTGAACGCTTTCTTCTTCGTTCCCAATGTGACTTGTGCGTGTCTGTAGAACAGTTATTGTGGTAGTGTTTTGGGTCAATACGTGCTTTTTAAAATCATACTATTTTATACTAATTCTCTCCTCCTTCAAGTTTCCACCCCAGCCCTGTCCCTCGGTGCATCTGCATATACAATCCTACATAATCACCTTTTTCTTTTTCTTTTTTTTTTTGTAAAGGGCTTTAATTGTGCTTCTAAAGCCCTGCATCGTATCACAAAGATCCTGCATGTGCTCTGTATGAGCTTAGGTGCTTAACTTATGGTCTAGAGACCTCTAAAGAAGAGCTTGTTGATGCATTATCTGTGAAAGCAAGCAATTTCCTTGGAGAGGGAATGTGCTCTGCTAAATGGCTGTGAATTAAGTGAGGAAGAATGAACTGTCAGAACAGTGGAGAGGTGCCCACTGTGTTGACCTCACTGAAGTCTGGAGAATGGAGGTCTTTGAGGTGGTGGAAAAGAGTTGGTGAGAATTGCAGGTCACAGAGGATGCAAACCTGAACTGACTCTGGTACCTTCCATCCTCCTGTCCTCCCATCCTCACAGTGTCATTAGACCACAGCGTGACTGGAACCTGCAGGCCAATGGATGAACAGGACAATGATTTTAAAGAGTTGTGGGCAAATCTTTTGGGTAGAGCAAAGAAAAAAGCTGGAGATGCTGAAGCAGTGAAGAGGTCTCAGAGCAGGTCAAAGAGCACTGCAGCAAAAAGCAAATTAAGAAGAGGCAAAGCTGCTGCTGGGAGCCAAAACCATCATCACTTGCCAGTAGCAAAGGCAGCAAACTTGTCTCAAGATTTGGGCCCAAAGGAACAAACATTGGTGCACAAAGAAGATGGTGACGCTCTGGCCTGTAGTAGTGGTGAAACTGCGCAAGCGGATGGCAAGAGAAGTCCTTTCCCTGCCAGCCAGCTGAGTACAGTGGCCACTGAGTGCAGCCAGAGGACCCTGACAGGTGAGTGAACCTGAGTCTTTCCAACAGAAAATAGGCTGGTGCTGAAAACACTCTCTAGTTCAGTGGAGCTCTTCAGAAGTCCACCTGGAGGGGACACACAGCAGCAGTGGTTGAAGCAGACTTGCCTGTTGTGTTTTCATCTGCACTCAGCTGCTTACACTTATGCAGGGGCTTAGCTGAGGATTGTGGTCTGTGTTACAGAAGGTGTCTTTCAGTAAGATGAAGCCTTGGCACAAAGTATGTGTTTTAGGGAGTCATCATCCACTGTTTTTTGCAAAGTCAGAACTGAGAAAAACACCCTCAAATCATCTAGAAGCATCTTAGAATATATTGAGGTTCTTTTTCACTCAGTGCATCATTGTATTGTGGAATATATCGCCACTGGATGTTGTCAAGGCCAGAAATATAAACAAGTTAAGAAAGATGTTGGAGTAATTCATAAAGGATTAGTCCTTCAATGCAGCCACCAGTGCAGGAAGTCCTTAAATTGATAAATAAATTCAGCCAGGGGAAGGATTATTTTATACCTGTCCTAATCGCCCTTTCCTAAGTATGTGTTGTTGAGAGCACTCAGAGACAAGATACGGGGCTGGCGAGATCCTTGGTCCCACCTTGTGTGCTGTCTGTAACCACAGGATACCTCACACCGAGTGGTCACTGAGGGGTCTGTCTGGCATTGCCCCTGCTTGTTATCACCTCTCTCTTTGGGAACTCATGGTCCCTTCAGCTCAGAACCTGGAAGTCTGAGTCATAGGTAGGGCTTGGAGGTCAGAGTGAAGAACAGTGGGAACCAGGGGACATCCTGCAGTGGAAGTACTGGGGAGGGTAGGGCTCTGGGGCTGTCTTGCTTGCTCGTCTCGTTAGTGACCTTCAGGGCAAGGCCTTCTTTAATATTCTTTCCTCTAAAAGGGATATTGAGATACCTAAGCACAGAAACCTGATATTGTTGCTGTGGTTATCAAGTCTAAAGTCATTTAATAGCTAATCACATTGTTCACTTCTTCCTCTGTTGCAGAACGAAATCTGTCTTAGGCTGCTGTAGGGAAAGGCTTCCCAGCAGCTCTCTGTGCTCAGAACTGACTGGTAAAGCTCTGGTGTTTTCTTCCCCTCCAGTAAATACTCTGAGTGGCTGTTCCCAAACTACGTTATCCTTCCACCCTCTTACCCAGCCAGGGACCTGCTCTTCACCCACCTCAAAGGGATCACCACTCGCAGGGTCGAAGGTGCGGGTAGCAGAGCTGGTAGTGGAGAGAATGCAGCAGTTCAAGAGAGTGGCACCTGAACAGCTAAAACACAGCACAGGGGACAGCTTGCCAAAGTCTTCAGCCAGTGTGGATTTCCCTGATGAAAGCCAGGAGCAGAACCCACCAGAGAACGGTACGTTTCTCCCATTATCTCTTTTTGTGCAGAGGGAATGCTGTGGGATGGTGGGAATGGTTGCATGAGAAGCAGTGCGGATTCCTGGGCTTTGTTCCCAGCTTGCCTACTGGCTCACTCGGCAGCACTGAGTAAATCACTCCAGGTTGCTGAGAAAACTTGCTTTCTCCATTGTTAAAGGACTATCCGTACTTTCCTCCCAGCTCCGAAGCCAAATTAACCTTATACTCGATTCTGGAGGTGTAGTTGTCTTCTTGGAAACAGGTTGAAATTCCAAGAAGATCAGTGAATTTTGTCATCCTTCCCTTGGGACACTGTTAGGCAGCTGTTGGGTAGATATGACTCTTAGGTAGGCCTTGTCTTTGGTAGATCCCCAAGCACTCTACAAAAGTGTTATGTCCTGTGCAGATGAATTAAATTGATAGCAATTTTTCTCTGGTTTGGTTCTTCATAAGTCAAGGCCCTGTTGGTTCTACATGGACATATAAATCTGCTGTTTTAATACATGGCGTATAAAATCCCGTGTTCTCAGAAATTCTAGGCAAAACCTGCCCTTCCTTTGGCTCTGCTTGTGCTGTGAACAAATTGCCACCTCCTGCTCCTCGGCTAGTGCAGGCCTGGAGCATTTTGAAGAGGGCAGTTCATTCATTCCCTTGTGAGAGATCAGAGGTGAAGATGTAAGAGAAAGATGGCAATTTATTTTTACACGTCTAGTTCAGTAAACTAATAATGACAAGTATAACAGCTCCACACCTTTCATACAGGATTCTTAGTTTTCTATCTTAGATCATCTCCCCCTTCTTTGCCAGATACCCACCATTTTCCCTCCATGGAGCATGATGGTGCTCTGGCTTTAGCTCTTCAGCAGGAAACCAAAGAGGAAGCCCTGAGAAGCCTGGAGGATGTAGGCTTGTTTTTCTGTCAGATCTGCCAGAAGGATCTCTCAGCCATGAACACAATGCGACGAGAGCAGCATGTTAACAGGTGAGAGACCAGCATGATGTGTCCTTTCCGTAAGGAATGTGGCAGTGGGGAGAGTCTGCGTAGTGGCAGTCACCTTTATGGCTTGAATAAACAAGTTGTTTTTATCTCAAAGGCTGATTGTCTTGCTCTGCAGGGCTTCTACCTGTGTGCTGTAAGGCTGGGGCTGCTCCTCTCAGCACAGGGGCTGCAGTTGTGAAGTGGCAGGCAAAATTAAGGAGGACCCACTACAGATATTGAGATCTGCCAACTTCAGTCAATAAAGTAATGTTTGATCTATTTTTCTAAAAACTGTTTGTCTGAGGACATCTAGTATGTCACTGTGTGAGAGCTGTTTGTCGAGGGAAAGGTGATGCTGTTCAGAAAGATGACTAACTTGCACTGTAGAACTCTGACAGGCTGAGGGAGGGCATCCCTGCCTTCTCATTTGTCACAATGTGTGCAATTACATTGAAATTAGTGCCCTTAATTAAACAGTTTCCTTAGTGGCAAATGTCAAGTACTGTTGATGTATTATGTATAAGTATCTCTTTGTAAATTAAAAGGCTGCTCTTCTCTGTTGAGAAAGTATCAGAAGAAGCACATTTGAATGGTTGTGATTTCTAAATTCCAGCACTTTCAGAAGGCAAGAGTGATTTGATTTGTCCAGTCCTACGTTGCGTTATTGAGTGGCTCATGTTCATTAGGGTTGGCTGCAGCTTTTGAGGTGGTGTTGCTGTTCCTGTCTTCAGGTATTTACTGCTGCTTAAGAAGATAGAGGTTGTAAGACTGATAGTGTCTAAGAAGTGTTTTTTTTCTGGAAATTAAATCTGCTTTCTGAACCATTAAGTGTGTAATTGTAAAATGAGATCACAAGGTTGTATTAGCCATGGATTTTCTTATAGCAGGCTTCATCACAAGAGGTAGATGGGGCGATGCTCTGGCAAACCAGTCATCACCTGTCCTGGTACAGCAGGTGAATGGTCTCTTACACAGAGACCGGTGTGTGCCTATGTTGTGTGTGTCATTACCCAATCAAGGAGTGATTTTGATAACAGGTACTGCAGATCCAGGATTTCACACTCTGAATTTTTTTGGAGAGGGCAGAAAAAGAACTGTTAACATTTTTTACGTAGTTTTGACCTAGCAGAAATAATTAAAGTCTATTATTCTGCACTCTTGAATGCAGCGTTAATTTTGACTGGACCCTTTTCTGTGACATAAAACATTGTCCTTGTCAAGTGAGATATCTGACTTGAAAACACTTACATTCTTGACACTGTATGTAGCTATGTCTACAAAAGTGGTAAGAAGGACAAGAAAAAGTCTTGTTTCAGGTGATTCTTTTTTTTTTTTTTTTAGTAGTTTATAAGTTGGCTGGAGTGTTAGAATGAGTTCAGAAAGAGGGAATAGGTAATGGACAAGTGATAAAGTTGAAGAAGGCTATAGCCTGCAGCTGCTTCTGAGCAACATGTTTTTAATATGCCTCTGAGGCCGTGATCTCCACGTAGCTGTAATTCAGTTCATATTCACCCCAGTGATGGGCACACAATTCTTGCTTCTTCAGAGATTTCTCTGGCTGTTACAGGTATTAGAGATGATTGTGCTTCCTTTTCTTTAATATGGTTTAAATCTTAGTGTGGACAGTTTTACAGTCTTCAGAGTCTTTGCCATCATCTCCCAGGTGTCTGGACGAGATGGAAGAAGCACAGATGTCATCCTCCAACAAACCACCGGTCCCTGAATGTCCCATCTGTGGGAAGCAATTCCAAACCCCACAAAGCCGAGTCAGTCACTTGAAGCGCTGTGCTGTCGAGATGGAAGTTCCTCCTAACCTGCTTCTTCAGGCAGTGAAGTTGCAGGTTTCCACGCTTGGTGATGCACCTCTTCAGCCTCCCAGGTAATGAGGTGAAAAGAAAAGGTGCTGGTTACTTTCTTTGGCCTGAAAGACTAGAAGCAAGGCAGATTTGCACTCCAGGTTCACCCCAAGTCCAAAGAAGGTCAAGTAGAGCTATGACCCAGTACCACATGAGGAGAATGAGGTGGGTCGTTGGAGAAATCATCTTGTTTTCCTTCAGAAGTGGTCAGGTGGTAGATGACTTTAAAAGTCAGCAGGAGTACTCATGGATGAGAAGCTTGGTATGAGCCAGCAGTGCATGCTGACAGCCGAGAAAGCCAGCCACATCCTGGGCTGCATCAAAAGCAGCATGGCCAGCAGGCTGAGGGAGGTGATTCTACCCCTCTGCTCTGCTCTGGTGAGACCCTGCCTGGAGTACTGTGTCCATCTCTGGAGTCTTTAATGCAGGAGGGACATGGACCTGTTGGAATGGGTCCAGTAGAGGGCCATGAAGATGATCTGAGGGCTGGAGCACCTCTCCTAAGAAGACAGGCTCAGAGAGCTGGGGTTGTTCAGCCTGGAGAAGAGAAGAAGGCTCTGAGGAGACTTTATAGCAGTCTTCCAGTACCTGAAGGGGGCTACAGGAGAATTGAGGAGGGACTCTTTGTCAGGGAATGTAGTGGTAAGAAGAGGGGTAATGGTTTTAAATTGAAAGAGGGGAGGTTATGATGAGATACCAGAAAGAACTTCTTTACTGTGAGGGTGGTGGGACCCTGGCCCTGGTTGCCCAGAGAATCCGTGGCTGCCCAGGAGGGGTCCAACGCCAGGATGGACAGGGCTTTGATCAACCTGGACTGATGGGAGGTGTCCCTGCCCAGGGCAAGGGGGTTGGAACTGAATGAACTTTAAGGTCCCTTCCAACTCTAACCATTCTATGATTCTATGAAAATGAGGAGTAAATAATCTTACACTGGCACGTCAAAAATATTTGTGCTCTATGAGACAGTTAGTAAAGCTGACTGGTGTGTGTGAGCTTATTAAGCAGCGACGTAGTACAAGTGTGCAGTCTGTCCTGAGCATCTGCCTTGCCAGTGCCTCAGCTATTCGGCTTGTGGCTGTACTGGAGATATATATATGCTTTACAGCCTGAGCCAAAGAGGAAATAGACATGATGTTTTGAAAGGCAGAGTTGCATCTGCTGTCTTGGATTTGAACAGAATCTTCAGAGTACAGCAAGTGGTGCCTGACTGAATTTGTAGAAGGTCTGGTAAGCCCATTTGTGCTGAGGGAGGACCGTTGCCTGTTCCCTGCAAAAGCAGAAGAGTGGGAAAACATTTTCTGGTAATCCTTGTTTTAGCATTAATTCAACTTATTTTTTCCCTTTATGTACAAAAAAAAAGTGTTCAAGGTAGAGATAGGAGATGTTTACATCAGTGCTGTAGTCTTATGGTTACCTTTTCAAAATAAGACTCTCTCTGAATTGCTCTAGATTCCATGGGTGATAAGAAATCCTTCACTTTCTGCTAGGGCAGAAGGTACTGAATAGTTTTTCATTATCCTGGATATGGAAATCTCTCGGAGCCGGCAGAGCAGCTGGTCTAGAGTGTTCAGTGTTTCTTGTCTCTCATCCAGCCACATTAACTTGGGCTTCCTGCTGCATTCTTGTATTTCAGCAATCAACCAAGCAGGTCAAAGCGAAAAGGCTCCTCCAAAGAGGACTCAAAGAAAACGCAGAAGAGGGCCAAAATGGAGACGAAGGATGAAGATTTGCTGGTTGCTATGGCAATGTCACGCTCTCTGTTGGAGCACGAAAAGCAGGAACAAGCAAAATCAGTTACAAATGTGAAACCAGTGGCTGCTTTGCCAATCAAATGGAAGCCAGGATCAGGTATGTGTTGAAGAGAGTTAGTGTCAAAGGCTGAGTTATTGGAGGAATAACGTAGCACAGCCTGCACTTCACTGAAACTTTCCTGTTGGGTATAGGAGGGATGACAGCCCTGTTTCTGCTTTATTTAAGCTGTCAGAGCTTCAGAAATATGCAGTGTCCATGCACAGTCAAGAAAGACTGGGTTTTAGTGAAATCCCGTAGGAATCTCATGCTTTTTTTCACCGATTGATTGTTTTGAATCTGTACAATATTCTTAAGATAAGCTGTTGTCTTTTTGTAAACTGTGGAAGTGAAAATAAATAACATGAACAGATTATAGTTATCTCTTCTGCAGTAGATTTTTTTTTTCCTATTCACCGTGCTGCAACCTGGATTAGTGCAGCTTTTTCAGCCTTATCTCAGGTTTCTTTCTGTAGTGGACATGTGTGAATACTACATGCTGCTGAGCCTGTGCTTCACTATTTCAGTGTGCAGAAAGGTTTAGAAAGGAAGACAACTGCCCGAGGAGGGCATTGAGCACTGTGTAGAGGGGAAAATTCACTCTTTATGCAACTGCTGAGATCTGCTCTTGCCAACAAGTGCTGCCAGTTGAGTTTGGGGTTGGGCATGAGTAAGGCAGAGGTAGGAAGACACAGGATTCCCTAATGAAGCTGGGCAGTGTTTGTGTGAGCTGTGGTTTGATATAATCAATGACCTGTACACAAAAAAAGCATCACATAGAGGTGTGCCGCAGAGCAGTGAGAGCAAGGGTCAGCCTTTTCTGAAGTTGATTTCTCCCATGAGGGTGACGTGAGGCTTCGGAGTACTTGCAGAAATCTTAAGAGTTGTCTTCAGCTGGTAGCTGCCTTTTGGTCATCACAGACTACAGCACCCAAAGGAACTGCCATATTGAGGCCCTCTGCCCTGTGTGTTCTGCTGTTTATTTATTTGAGTTCCTCTTCCTTTTCTTTTTAAAGAGAAAAAACGGCGTAAAAGAGGTCCGACTGCAACTCCACCATTACTGCTTCAGGACCCAGAGAAGGTCCGCAAAAGGATCCAAGAGCGAGTAGCTATGCTGCTTGCAGAAGAGGTGGAATTCCCTCCCACCCCTTGGCTTCCCGCTAGCAGGATTTTGGAGGATGAATCTGGGAAAGCAACCTGGCTCTTGCCGTTGTCCAAATCCAAAGAGTGCTTTTTATGGAATATCAGTGCTTTGACAGGACCGTATGACCTGGAATCATTCTACACTGATGAATTGACCCCTCCAATTGTGCCTTGGAAGCCTGCGCAGGTACGATGCTCTTTTCTCCTTGTTCTGATAGTGGTGTGCCCTGTTTCACATAACCCTTCTGTTTCCTCATTTAGTGTTTAAGTGAGTGATCCCAAGCCTCCCCATACTCTCACTCACTGCTCTTGCCCTGTTGTCCCCTGATCTTCCACAGTTAGGTTTTATGATCTTGAACTTTCATTTCTTCTCTCTGGAAAGGAGACCAAGGCTCACTTTACCGTGTTATTCCATGAGCTTTCAGAAAATATAACTGATGGAAACAGAGAGTACGGAGTAAGGGGACTCCATTGTGGTCATTTTGCCACTAGTTTCACATTTACAGCAGCCTGACTCTTGTTTCCCTTCTTGGCACTTTTCCCTGATTGATTCTAGTATGAGTTTTGCCTGTGTGTTGCACTTGGGAAGGAGAGTTTAAACTGAAGGCAAGTATTTGTCCTGCACAGAAGAGAGGGTGGGAGCACCTAGAGTTGTAAAGCGTCTGGCTTTCCCTGTGCATCCCACTGCCTCTTGGTGCTTATGAGCTTTAATCCACTTTTCAGTTCCACTGTTTTGTTCTGGTTTTTGCCTAGATCTCCTGCCTCTTTCAGTCCTCTGTATTTTTATAACATTTGCCTACAGAAATAGACAAAGCTCTTTTAGCCTCTCATCACATCCTTGCTGTCCGAGAAGAAGGATATCACTTCTCTTCTTTCCTTCAGCCTTTCCTTGAAGAATTATTTGGTGCTTCTGTTCAAAAACTACTCTGTGTATATTGGTGCTTTATTTAATACTTCTTCCCTAGCCAAAGCCCGGAGTTTTTCACTGGCTTATTGCAGGCAGCGCAGAGGGATTCCACTCTATGAAAACTGCCAGAGAAGTTTAAAAAGAAAAAGTAGGAAAGCCGTTAAAATCATGGCAAGAGTGTGTTTTCCCTCTGATTCTTTCCATTCACACAAAATGGCTCTACCATTTTTACTTAGAAATAAACAAACAAAACTATTTTTATTGGGAAACAGAACAAACCTGGAAAATACCAGCTCCAAGGTGAAAGTTTGATTTAGTTACATGTAACCGCCAAAGCATTTCAGAGCTCAGAACAGAAGCACCTGTAGAGCTTCAGCTGTGGCTGTTGCCAGGTGCTCCAACTATAATGAAATATTTAGGTGTTGCAGTGGGAGCATTTCCACTATCTTTTCTCCCTGCTTGGCAGTTGCCTGCACAGACGTGCTCCTGGAGAAACCACCTTTGCTGCATTTTCTGTTTTATTTTCCTTTCTTCTGTTCGGAGCTGTCTTTCCTCTGGAGAGTGCTTCGTAAACCTGCAGAGAGGTTTTGCCACAGAAGCCCCTGTACCCAGGGAATGCTTTGTAATCCTTTAGTAGGTGTTTCAAAAGTATGAAGTAGAGACTGTTCTCTGAACTCTGCAAATGTGTAAAATGAAACCTCATTTGTTGGTGTCTTTTTTTCCCCTCTTTTGCTCAGGATCTTAAGCCAGAGAACCTTCTGTCTACTGATCAGCCAAAAGCATCCCAACAAATTGAGCCTGACCTCACTTCTCCTCAGCCCACTTGCACACAGGTTGTAGACCAGAATCCTGATGAATCCAAGTCAGGACATGAAGGAGATGGGCAGGTTTTATCTCACAGCCAGAAGGATGCTCAGACCCTGCACGCCCTAGTGGAACTGGCCAGGGAAGGACTTACCTTCACTCAGTGGAACCTTGATGTTGATCAGGTTCAAGCAGCAGAGCAGCCAGGTGAGTTTTGGCAGCTGTGTGAGCCCTGTCCCTAAGGCCGTTTGGCTGCCAAGAGCCAGACCTAACGCTGTACTGAGGTAGGAGAGCTGTGACAGCACCCACAGGATATTGATCTGAAAGGTGATATTGCAGGGGGACATTTTTCCACAGTAAGCTTTAGATACAGTCAAGCTGATGTTTCTGAAATTATTCATAAATCCCACATTTTAAAATTCCTTTAAAATAGCAAAGTTTTTTCTGCCAGGCTTGTTCAACAGGTGGGCTGTAATGCTCATGCCAGCTATTTGGACTGTCTTTTGAGGTCCTGAGAGAATCAGGTGAAAGGGATGATTTTATGTTGGTACATGGATAGTACAAACCTGGAGCTTATCTGTACATGTACCGAGATCATTGTGTAGAATTTCTTTATGGGCGACTCTGGCAGGTACCTTGTGGTGCACAACTGTGCATTGGAAGGTCAGTGATATCCCTTAGAGTGGCCTGGCTGTTTAGCGGTGTGCGCTGTGTGTCTCCTGTTCACCTGTGAAAAAGAACAAGGCTGGTAAGTTCACTTCTCTGCATTTTCACTGCAGTATAATATTCTTCAGTTCCTCTGCTAAACTGCAGCAAACGATTTGCTATCAATGCAGACCAGGGCATGAGGTATTAGAAAGCAGCCCCGAGGAAAGGGTCTTGAGGGTGCTGATGGATGAGCAGCTGGACGTGAGCAGGCAGGGTGACCTTGCAGCCCAGAAGACCAATCCCATCCTGGGCCACATCAAAAGATGCGTTGCCAGCAGATCCAGAGAGGGGATTCTGCCGCTTTGCTCTGGTGAGACCCCACCTGGAGCACTGTGTGCAGGGCTGGAGCCTGCAATATAGGAGGGACGTGGACCTGATGGAGCGGGTCCAGCGGACGGCCACAAAAACAATCAGGGGATTGGAGCGCCTCTGGGTGGGTCAGACAGCTGGGGTTGGCTCCAAGGAGACCTAATAGCAGCCTTCCAGTACCTGAAGGGGCCTGCAGGAAGGCTGAGGAGAGTCTGTTTACAAAGGTCTGCAGTGACAGGACGAGGGGCAGTGGCTTTAAGTTAGAGAAGAGCAGATTTAGGTTGGGTATTAGGAACAAGTTCTTTACTCTGAGGGTGGTGGAACACTGGAACAGGTTGCCCAGGGAGATGATTGAGACCCCTTCCCTGGAGATATTCAAGATGAGGCTCGATGAGGCTCTGGGCAACCTGGGCTAGTTGGGGGTGTCCCTGCGGCTGCAGGGAGGTCGGACTAGATGACCTTTGGAGGTCCCTTCTGGCACGGACCGTTCTATGATTCTTGGTCCTTTAAAACTACTCCTGCCTGCTAGGGTGAAACTGTGGCATCTCCCATCCTGTGCTGTGTCATAGCTTTTTTTCCCACTGGAGAAAAACTGAGACGTGAAAGCAAGAATCATACTGTACTCCACAATTCCTCCACCTGGATGATTCTGGTGGATCTGGGGATGTGCAGGAGATCAGTGCTGCTGGTGGCCAAATGGTACTCGGGTACCCAGAGCCAAACCCTCCAGTAAAGGTGTGAGGGAGAGGCTGAGCCTTCAGCTTGGTCAGGCTGGTTACAGCAGTTGTCCCAGGGAGCTGTTGTGGCAAGGGTCCTCTGAGAAGTTCTGGCATCCCTCTGTCTCATTAAGCTGTATGTGATTTGTGATGTGAGTTTTCTTCTTTTAGGAAAAGAATTGACTTCCAGTGATGCTCCACATGCTGGCTTTGTGCCCCCATCCAGAGAGAAGAGCCTCCTGAAGAGCAGTGATAAAAAAGTAAGGCTTAACCCTTCCACCCTCCCCCCCCCATTTTTTAAATTTATTTAGTACTGTAGGAAAGAATCTATTGATTTGTGCACTTCATAGAAGTATGGAATATTTCACATTCCTTTCCATAGAGACAGGGAGGTGCTTAAGGGTCACAATCACTCAGGAGTCATCATGGGCGTGGGTGAGGTCAGCACACGTGGTGGTATTTTACTGATGCCCACAAGCAGCCCTCTGGATTTTTCAGTCCTTACCCTCCCTGATGAGAGAGATGCTTTAAAACAGCAGGTAACATAAGACAAAATTATGCATAGTTTATATAAAGAGAACCAGATTAAACAGTTATGTTGTAGCACTGGGAGTATTTGGGGGTAGGAACTAGGGATGCAGCTGCCCCACTCTGCATTAATGCCCAGGATATCCAAAAGAAAACTGGCTGTAGAACAAGAGAGACAGAGCTGCTGGTGCTTCCTCCAGGCTCAGACACCAGCCGCTTGGGGTGGTTCTGAACGGAGCTCTTCTTCCTCTGTCACCTTCCTCTCCACACCATGCCTTGCAAGGACTGGCTGATTCGCACTAAATTCCTCATTTGGCATAAAAGCCTGATAGATGATGTGGAAAGCTGTGAGGTCCATGGAAGATGAGGACCTTTTCGCTCCTAATGTGAGCTTTCAAAATGTTTAGCGTTGAAAATCCTCGATTGCTGGAACATATATCAGAGGATCTAGCTTGAAAATTGATGTGCCCTCGTGGTGACTGGGTGAACTAGATGGGATAGCGAGTCACAGATCGCTTTTTTATCAAGCCAGTAGGGTTCTATAAATCAGATCTTACCCCAGATGCGCCAGTGGATGTGTAATGCCCCATGGATATATAATCAGTTTTCTTCATTTGACATGCATATAAAAAACCCTAATTCATCTTCCTACCAGGGTCACCCACTTTATCTGGTGAAACTTATTGTCTTTAGTTTGATAATAAATAATCATGCCATGAAAGCTAGTAGCTTTTGATGCCAGATAATTTTTGATGCCTTGAGAATGTGCTTTCATATTGTGCCAATAGAATTAAAAGACTTGCAAAAGGAGACTGTTTTGAGGTGGGAATCTACTAAACTCGAGCATCCCAGCTACTTGTGACAGAAACTCCAGATGTTCTTTGGGGTTATTAAAAAAAATCCTTAGCAGGAAAAATTGTGTTGTTTAATAAGCTTCTGTGTCTGTTAAACCAGAGGCCTTCAGCAATACAGAAACTGTTCTGAGACTGTTGTTGAAACTCAGTTGCTACCAGAGAAACCAGTATGATCATGTTTTCAGATTTTAGTTTGATTCCATGGTAGTTTTCCTGAGCAAATGAGGTGTTACTGAAGAGTTGGATTGCCAGTGGGAGAGATTCGTGCTTTATATGAGCACGGAGAGTGTAGCCTTGTAGAGAAAACACATCCATTGCGTTGGTGACACGTCCCTCCACCCGTATCTTGAGACCTTTATCACATGTGTGAAGTCCAGATGTGCAGCCTCCTCAGCAGGAGCGAGTTCTTGGTGCTGCCTTCGGACCAGTGCATTTGCTTTGCACAGAGCGTGGTGCACCCCATTCCTGACTCATAATTTTAGAATCAGCAGGAAAGCTGTTCTGGGCTCGCTGCCTGGAACGTAGCGTTGGGAGCCTGTGTTTGCTGGCTTCCTGAGGTACTGTCTTGCAGGTATCCTACCTGCCAAGAATAAGAAAGCAAGAAGCACCAGATTAGTTTCCAGACTGAGCTTCCTGCCTTCCCCTTGGAGATCACTCCACACCACTGCCACGACATGCAGAGTCTTCTCTAGCCCACCTATGAAGGCCTGGAAGAAGTGTTCTGGTGTGTGCTGCTGTTTTGGTGCTAATTAGTGTTGGCTGCCTGCAAACGCGTGCTGGAGTCAGTAGAAAGGTTGGGTCTCCACAGTCCACTGCTGATGTAGAAACCTGCTAATAAAATCAAGAGCTGCGTTGTTCCAGATGGAACTGCGCCTCATGCAGATGCTCACTGAAATAGAACTTGCAATTCCTCAATTCTGCAGTAGGTTTGAAGAGCACAAGGTCAATGATTGGGGTTGGACTAGATCTCCAGAGGTCCCTTCCAAGCCCATATCATTCTGTGAGTCTGTGATTAGCACGTTGACTATACGCTGGTTTCCACTTACAGTCAGGCAGGATATTTCACACTTTTCTGGAGCACTGGCCACTGCCAGAGCTGCAACGCTTGCCTACATGGATCTGAGCCCTTACAAGATTGCCTGTGGTGGGTTTGTACTGGGAGCAGCTCCAGAGCAGGATCGGTGTTCATCGCTGCTTTTTTTGGAAGCATATTCCTGCTCTGACCAGTAACCAGTCACAGGTATCTCAGTCAACCAGCTCTCCCCCGAAATTCCAGGAAGAGCTTCTAGAACGATAATCAAAATTGTGTTTCGTTTTACAGTTTAGTGGAATTTTCAAAAGGGCTTTCGATAACACGCACGTAAATTCCTTTGAAGTAGACACTTACATTAGTTTTATTCTATGTGGGCCCTTTGCTGCAAAGCTGCTCTTCTCAGCTATCATTGCCAGACGGTGAATGAGAGAAGAAAGGCTCATTACCCCATCCCTGAGTCATCCTCTTTCCTCTAATTATAGTGAATTGAGCTCAGATCTGTCAAAGTGGAAATTACAGTTTCCTGAAAATGTGGTAGAAGGCAGTAGATCAAGAGGCCAACTCTAGGCAGTGGCTAGACCACATCAGGAAATGGTGTGGTGAAGATCTGAGGGTGATAATTTGCTGTAACACAAGGCAGAACAAGTATAGTAGAATACAACCCAACTGCCTGTTCTGCACAATTGCCAGAAATGGAAAAAATGGAAGAAAACAAAGCCAGGAGATTAGATTTTGTTTGTCTGTTAGATTTTATTTGTAGTATGGAAGCCCTGAAGTTGATAATGCTGATGATCGTCTTCAGGAGGCAGAGGGTGTCAGAGTATCCGGATTGGGGCCCACACTACAGCAGTGGTGCCAAACTGGGTTATTCCCTTTTATTTTCCAGGGAAATGTTTGACAGCTGTAATGTAACTTCTCTCCCTTCTGTGTTCTAGTCCTCTCTCCGGTTGCTGGCTGACGATTTCAGTGCGATGGTCAACAACCCCCACTTAAGTGATGTCCAGTTCCAGGTGGACTCCGGGGAGGTCCTTTATGCCCACATGTTTGTGTTGTACGCACGGTGTCCGCAGGCCGTTCAGGCTGTAAGTACTGCTGAAATTACATACTTTCCTCTTTCTTCTCCTTCAGGAAAGCCCAGGCTGCCCACACCTACGATCAGTTAATGCGATGGAATCAGCACAGGGCACTGCTGGGCCTGACGGCAGGTTCCTCTGAGTCTGCAGTGCTTTTTCAGCTTAGGAAAAGGGAATCCTGGCAAAGTGGTGGAAAACGTAGTACTTTATCTTGGAGGCCTATGGGGAGGCAAGGATCCTTCCTTGTGTTCTGCCTATGAGCAGTAGAGGAAGCTTTCCAAGTGCTTTTTGCCCTTGAGTTTCTGTACCTGTGCAAGTGCAAAGTGCCTTGTCCGTCTTGGTGTGTCCTGCCTGTCACCCAGGCTGGGAAGCCTGGTGACAGAGTCGAGAGATTCTGGGAAGTGCTGGAAAATAACCTACACAGAGGTTTTGTCACTCTCAGAGTTGCTTTGGAGGTTGCTGCTCTGACCTGTGCTTTTTGCAGGGCTAGTGAAGTAGTTCTTCTGTTCCCAGAAGTATTTTGGGGTGAATAGTTTCCAGCCTGCTCCTGTGCAGTCTCCTGTCGGGACAGTGAGAGGCAGTGAGCCTAAAATTTGAACTCTGCTCTTTCACAGAGCTGCTTCCAGACCTTACAGCCAGCTCCCTGACAAAGGAGGCTTTCTTTAAAGCTGTCCTTCTGGAAACATTGGAATTAGTTTTATCCTCATGTGTGTTGGCAGTAGTTTCCACCCAGGGTGACTCAGGCCATTCCTGAGGGGTCTGTGAAAGTTTGGGAAGGGGAGGCAAGTTCATATACACCATACAACAGTCTGACGTGAAATTTTTTAGGGACTTTTGACAACCATTAGCAAATTGGCATGTGCCCACAGATTAAATGACTTCAAAAATGACTGGGTTAGCCACATTCTTGTATTATTTCCCTGCAACTCTGTCCGACTTCAGCATTTCCATCCACTGTTTTCATGGGCAGGAATCGTTTGTGGGTAGAGCTGTGGGATTGGCTGTATTTTTAATTCCTCCTGAGGGTTGTTTTCCTGTAAGTCCCCACCTGCAGAGCACCGTTTTGTGTTTATTTTCTGTATAAGTGGGGGAATGCTCTTCTTTGTTGAAGATTTTGGGTAACAAGGAGACAGTAATTAATCAACAACGGCTTTGGAGCTCGTGTTTTCTCTAGCGTGGTGTCCCCTCACATTGGAGGGAGTTTCAGATAGCACAATACGTGATTTGGCTGCAAAGCAAGTTAGACCTTCCTGAACTGGACAAGCGTTTTCACCAAAACCCAAAGTTCAAGTTGGACCCACACAGATAATGGTCCAGTTCAGTGGAACAGTATTTTGTAGAGTGTCTTCCTGTGAGACACCAGGAGAACTGGAGTTTTGGCAGTGCATCAAGAGTAGGTAAATTCAAAACAGATCAGAGGAAGCTCGCTTGTATTGATAACTCTGGAAATTGTGTTCCGGGAAGTAATCTGAACTAACTGGAGGGCTCTAAGACCATCTTTTATATGTGTGACTAAACCAATTTGAGTAGTGAAACTTCATCCACGCAAACAGCTGTTGGCTCAGGAAGGAAATGGCCTCTTCCACATGTATCTTTGTGTAACTGGTCATTTTAGGTCCCCTCTGAGGCATCAGGTGCTGGTCCCAGGATGAGACTTTGGCTAATTAAAGCAATAAGGTGATAGGAACAAGAACATTGGTGTTGCCATTCCTTTACCAGCAAATGGACTTTGTTTTCCTTCTCCCCCAGGTTCACAATGAAGGGTTCTTGGTGGAGGAGGATGGGAATGCGCAGACACGCCGTGTGCTGCTGAGTGATGTGACAGGAGAGGCGGTGTGTGCGTTCCTGCGATACCTCTATGCTGCTGATGCTGACATCCCTGCAGGGGTCCTGCCCCAGGTCGGGGCTCTGGCTGCCAGGTTTGTAGCGTGACAGTGTTGAGGATGTTTTCAGACACACAGACCCCAACCCGACATCTCCCCTTGAAGTTTTAGTGGCTCACAAATTCCTCTGATGATCATAAAATCATTCTACCCTTGTCTTTTCCACAAGTCTCTCTTCATATTGTGTGAGGTTTTCTGCGTTCTCTATATTCCAAACAAGCTTTTACCAAGAGTTTTGTCTCAGGATCTTTACTGACAGTGATGATGATTGTATCTTCTATATCTGATTCTCAAAGCATTGCACTAGTGATGCGCTTGTGTTGGAATGCTGACATGTTGTCAGCCACACTCTCAGTCGTGATCCCAGGCGTGCACTAAAGAGCTTGAAAGTGAAGAGATATCAAGGGAACGTGATTGAGTCTTGCCGAAATGTTACGTATTGTCACTCCAAAAAGCCATGAAGCTTACATGTGACAGATGTTATCCAGCTGTTCCAGGGGCTCTCACCAGTGCAAATGGCAAAAGGGATTTAGTGTAGTCATAGAACTGTTTAGTCTCAAACGTAAAAAAGGAAGAGCGAGCCTGATGCTTTCATGTGAGTGACTCCTGGAAAAGGGAAATCTGAGTTTTAGGAGTATACTGGATCTTGTATGTCTTAGGAAACCAGCATCCTCATGCAAATTCTCTACAAGGCTCACAAGAGTGATCAGGCAGCCAAATGGTTAAGAAACACTGGAGGAGGAAAATATTAACATTATTATTATATCCTTGTAGGTTTGGTGTGAGGGAACTGATGGCAAAGTGTGAAAACAACACTGGAGAGAGTCAGGTGTCTTCTGGAGTGGATTCGGAAGATGATCTCTCTGTGAGGGATGAAAAAGATTGTGAGGACAGAGCTGAGAACTTCCAAGACCTCTTGAAGTCAATGTGGGTAGGTGAAGATGAGGAAGAAGAGCCCATGCTGAGCCCTGAGTGCCAGAAGGAAGATGACAATCGAGTGGGTGAAGAGGACCTGGAGGAAATCTATGAGTTTGCTGCAACGCAGAGGAAGATGGCTCAAGGTCAAACAGAGGCGAGCGAGGGAACAGACTGCAGCACCTGCAGTGATACTGAGGCAGCCCCAGGTACAAACCAGCAAACTGGAGAGGAAGAGGTAGAGAGATCTGAATCTGCTTCAACAAGCAACGACCTCAAAGATTTTAGGGATTACAATGGTGTGGAAAGATCCAAATGTGGCTCATCTGCAGAAGAGAAAATGCAGACTATAAATAGGTGCAAGAGCGTGAATGCTGCACAGACCACTTCTGTTCTTCACCATGGTGAACCTCAGAAATGGGACGTAGCAGTCCATGGTGCCACCACTAATGAAGGAGAGACCGTTAGGAGATATGAAGGTGTGAAGGATTGCGAGTCATCTCAGGTCTCACGTGATGGGGCTGATCACTGTGAGAAACAGTTTCCTGGCTTCAACAGTGAGACTAATCCAAATGACAGTTATGAACACTTGTTTTCTGCAACTCAGGGGGATTACTGTGAGCCTTCCCCAACGAAAGAGGTTATCAGAGAATCAGGAAAGGGTCCAAGTGAAAAATATGATGATCTTAATGACTCACAACTGTACAAGTCACAAAAGGATCTCTCTCCACGTAGGAATGGTTTTTACGGGAGTCCTCCTCCCAAACCTTATGTGCCCCTTTTTCCAGCTCTTGGCTCTTCACCCGCATCTCCAAAGTCAGAGGGAAAGTTTGCCAGAGAACATGTGTCAACACCAAAGCAAAACAAGAAGGAAAAATCATTCCCATCTGATGAAACACACTTTCAGAACGCCAACGAGCTGGATACTGCATCAAGAAATGACAACAGAATTTCTCCAGCAGAGCTTCCCAACATTGATTTAAACAAGCATAAAGATGTCCCAGTGTTGTCATCACCAGTCATCAAAACTCAGGATGCTGCAGCTCAGGGGAACGAGGAGGGTGATGTTATTGTTTTATCTTCTGATGATGAACTGGAATTACAAGAAAACAAGAAGTCACCAGAGTCGGGCTCTGCTCTGAAGGAGATGGAAATCCCTGAGCAACTGAAATGTACAAACGTAGAGCAAGATCCTGAGACACCAAAACCTGAACATAACTCATCAGTCACTGAAACTGAGCAGAGATCGGCCCAGGTCTTGTGTGGTGCTACAGATACAGCGCATGTAAGTAATGATGTAAAGATTTCCACCACATCGCCTCTCAGCAGAAAAATAGATGCTTGTTTGGACACCAAATGGAGTCCAAACCCAAGCCCTCAAAAAAGGCTTGGTCGTGAAATGTCTTCAGATACAGACAGCTCCTGGCTGGTGCCAGACACACCGCTTGTGAGCAAATGCAGGAGTTTCTCAACACAGACTCTGGTCAGCAGCATTAGTTTATTGAAGAGTTCAAGATCTAAACTTAGCACAAAGAACTTTGCAGCAGGTAATAGTAACCGTGAAATGGCTGGAAACTTAATAAAAGTTTGTGAAACAACATTGTCAGACGAACATTTGCCTGTGGAGACCTCAGTCGGTGGAAGGACCCCTCCCAGCAGCCCAGCAGCAGAATCATTTTCCAAGAACTCTCCACCAGTTTCTCCAGTGAACCCAGTTCTCTCCCCTGGCCACACCAGCATAAAAGGCAAATGTGCCACAATCTCATTTTCATCCAAACCGGCACCTCCATGCCAGGAGCAGTCACTGGAAGATAAAGCAAATACCAGCGTGGTTGAGATAGAGGACAGTGAGAAAGAAATAAGTCTGCCTTCTGTGAGCAGCAGCGTTGTGCTTTGCGATGAGCCCCCGATGCCCTTTGATGACTACTGGCACGTTGACTGTCTGTCACCGGTCAGGGCTAACGGCCAAGACTCCAGCCACGTCAGCCGTGCGAGGACCAGCAATGCCAGACCAGGCTCTTCGCACGAGCTGTGGGAGAGTCCAGCCCACGCGCGGGAAATTAAAGGCAGCACCCCTCTGGGAGGAAGTCCTGCTGGCAGAAGAACAACTTTGCTGTCTCTTGAAAAGAGCCCTATTGAGGCATGTTCACCAGTGGGCAGTGGACCAAGTTACCTGAACTCCAAAATCTGGGATGATTGGAATGGAGAAGAGGAGGAAGAAGTCTTTCCGGAGGCGCTTCCTCTGTCTCAGCGGTTGTCAGCTGCAGCCGCTGCCTGTCACACAGATCCTCTGAAGACTCCTGGTGAGAACTCATGTTGAGATTAGATGTATCAGACCAGGTTAAACTGTTTTCATTTCTAAGTGGTTATCTTACCTGTTGTTCAGTTGATACATGGAAAGGGTCCCTGCCCTTGGGTGGGCTTCAGGCATGGTTCTTGCAGAGCTCTGCTGAGACTTCTGCTGCCGCTCGTTCACTGGTTCTGGGCCCTCGTTACAGACCTTTGTGTGCCCAGCACATATCCCTGCCTGCTTCCTTCCATCTAAGACCAGTAATCTCATAGTATCTAATTAAACGTATTATTAATTATGCCATACTAAGTGATTAGTTTAATGGGTGTTTAGAATGTGATGTGTGAGACCATGCTTCACAGTATCAGTAAATTGGTATCATTAAATCAGTATCTAACTCAGGACCCCGGGAGCCTGACTTGCTCAGTTTCTGCTGCAAGACCCTGTTATGAAATTTCCTTCCTGGGAGAAGAACCATTTCACAGAATTCAGTAAACATGTTTTTTTAACTGCCTTGTAAATGTTGCCTCTTCTAACAAAGACCTGAACAGGGTTCGTGTTCAGACGTGACATATGTCTTAATTTAAGCTGTTTTCTGATTTGAAGGCAATAAAACCCAAGTATCCCAGCTTAGGGAAGAAAAAAACCAGTTGATTATTCTGTGCAGTACAAAGCAGAATAATAATTAAAAGCACTTTTAGAAAATTAGTGCTATTTAAACAATTATAAAACTATATTAGAATATCTCCCACTAAGAGAGGAAGACATCAGCCATTCTAAGACCTTTCTGTACTAATTCTGATCACAGTAATTTCATTCTGCTGCAGAACCTTCCTGTCAAGAGAAGAACAACCCTCCCAGCACCCCGATGACACCAATGCCAGAGTACTCCATCATGGAGACCCCGCAGCTGAAGAAGGAGCTGAGCAGGTGAGCATTACCTGCACGAGTAGCTTTTTATGGGCAGCAACTTGCTGGCAGGAAGCATGCAAGAAAGTTCCTGAGTTGAAAGGGAAACCTTGGTGGAGCTCCAGTCAGTGTTTCTTGAGGACATGTCACACTTTTCCAGCTGCCCACTGGAATTCCTGGGCTGAACCCCTTCCCGAGCTGTGACAGTGGAAGGTGCAGCATTATCTTCACCTAAGCTCCCACTTTTCTCTTTCAGATTTGGAGTTCGTGCTCTCCCCAAACGCCAGATGGTGTTGAAGCTGAAGGAGATATTCCAGTATACTCACCGGGATGTGGACTCTGACTTTGAGGATGAAATCCCATCTTCCCAGCCGCCCCTACGGAAGTCCCCAGCCAAACACCCCAGGCAGTCAAAGGCGGGCCAGGCTGCAGGTGGAAAGCGTGCCAATGCCTCGAGGGCTGTGGGCAAAAGGAAGCAGGTTGCTACAGCTTCTTCAGCGCTCCCTGTGGCTGCTGATGACCTTACTGGATCCCACGAAACAGGCTGTGCAGCACCCAAAGAGGGAACTAAAATGTCGCATCACCCAGCAGGAGCCAAATCTGTGTCTCCAGGGAGATGGTCTCTGGCAGCTGATGGTGAGGAACCGATGCTCTCAGCATCTCAGGAGTCTGCAGGTTCTTCACTGGATGGAAGTGACATCTCTTTTGGTTCACAGAGGTAAGGGAACAAAATACTAAAGAGAGCAGTCAAGGGTGCAGGACAGAGATGAGCTAGGACATGGCAAACAAGGTGAGTATCCATGTGGCCTACAGTGCTCCTGATACCTCCTTAGGCTTGTCATTTGAAGGTCAGCATGCTCTTACAGAAGAAATAAGCTTTGGGGTTTTTACAATGTAATTGCCAGTGAGCTATTCTCGGGACACAAAAGTGCTTGTGGCTCCACATCTGGCATGCCTGGTCTCTGTGAGTCTGAGCCCTCAGCACTGGCCAAGAGCCTGCAGCAAGAGCAGGGAGAGGAGGGCAGAGCACGGCACGGAGGAGGCTGCCGCAGTACAGCGGCTGTAGGTGCTGTGGGTCGGGAGTAAGGGATGCCAGGCAGCTCCGGGGCTGGGTGAGTGGTTGAACACGCGTCATCTGCTGCTTCACTTTTTGGTGGGTGTGGGTATTGGAGAGTCTGTGATCCCACAGAGGGTTGTCACAGGGGTTGGCTACCAAGGAATCACGAAGCTCTGGTTCTCTCTTTGATGGCCTCTTCTTTCCTTGATCTCTGTTCTACTTGATCTTGCTTTTAGTTCTTTTGTGAATGGATTTGAAGCCTGTGCTTTTACATCTGAGGAGGAGGAGGAGGAGGAGCTTCCAGCATCTCAGGCAGCAGCTCGGGAGGAAGATAAGCTGGAGGCAGTAAGGTGCTACATCCGTTCAAACACAGCCTTGTACCGCAGGATTCTCTTTTATGAGCCAATTGAGCTGGCTGAGCTGCACGCGGAGCTGAAACAGAACGGCATTAAAATTTCTAAGGCAAAGCTGCTGGACTTTTTAGATGCTCACTGTATCACATTTACCACAGCCAAAGCCCGGAAAGAGAAGGAACAGAACAGAAAAGGGAAAAAAAAACGGAGGAGACGATACTGAATGGAGCCCACTCCTCCGTCCTCCGTGTACGTGGAGGCCTTCCTGAGAAGCTGGAGCCCTCGCTCCAGGCTGGTGCTAGCAGTGGTGCTGCGGTCGGTGGGCGCACTGCTCCTCCCTGTGGCCTGCCGTCAGATGACACGCTGGAGAATGGCCCTGCCGAATTGCTCATTTCTCCTGTGCCTTCAGCCCGCAGGTCATTTGCAGCCTCAAATCTTGCTCCCGATTTTCTTCCTGCGCCTTTTCTTTCCCTTCCATTTTTCTAATAGGTTTTAAGTCCCCAACTTTTCTTCCTGGTGGTGCTTCTAGAGGCAGGTGCTTCCCACAACGACACTTGCCAACACCTTTTCCCTCGCCTTGGGCTGCAAAAGCCTTCGCCCTTCAAATTCCACTATTTGGTAGAATAACTGCCCTGCAAGAAACCTGCCCCCTTTCCCCTGTGTAAAGCTCTGACAGTTCAGAGCCCAGTGATGTCTGTCTTCCTTTCTTCAGCATTCAGTTGCCCCACTGATTGTTAAAGCAGGGAGCGTTGTGGAAATACAACTCCTTTCTTCTGTCCTTAATTTAATTTGTATTTTCTGGTAAAACTCCTAAATCTGTGTTTCTGAAATGCCTGCAAAGCAGTGGAGGTGTTTTTCCGTCTCTTTGTGATAAGGCTCCCAAAACTGCCCTCTGACACCAGGTGTCATCTGAAAGCCCTTTAGATTTGAATGGTCAGTTCAGTGTGTTTGTTTTCGTGCTGGATCTGTGTTAAACACACCATTTGCCCCCTTTTCCTCGTGTTTTTCTGGCACTTGTTGGTATCACTGGAGTCTGTTCTCACCAAGACGTTTTTAAGACGACAGGATTACAGTTCCCACCAGATCTCTTCAGCACTTATAATCTCATCTAAACCCAACTCTCTGACCAGTCTCATCTCCAAACTGGACTGATCTTGGGTTGCAAACTGTCTAGGACTCTTGGGGAAGTCTCAGACCCTAAATTGTCACCTTTTATGTATTTCCTTTCACGACATTTTCTGACTTGTTGCTGTTCTGGCAGTTTTGAGTCTGCAAAGAGTCTCACTCAACAAAATGGGCATGACGCTTCAAAAAAAGAAGCCAGATTTCTAAACGTATTTATATATTAAGAACTTATAAAAATGTTTCTATTTTTGATAAAGCATATCCTCAGTTTTATTTGATTTCTGTTATACACAATAAACAATTTGTAAAGTAATGAGAAACTAGACATAATGTCTCACAACAGACTTGGGGGGATTCTAAGCAGCAATGTTGGGTCTAGTGGAGGGCAGTGGAGTCTGCAGGCTGCACTTGGACTGGAGGAAGAGGAGTTGTCACAGTCACTCAGCAGCAAGGAGAGGTGGAATAGGAGCCATCACCCGGCAATGGCTGAATTGGCTTGGAGAGAGACAAGCCAGCCAAAGGTAAGGGAAACTTCCTGGTGAAGGGAAAATGGGCGACCACTTATGTGATCCTCCTCTCACTTATGTGATCCTCCAGCACTCTTGTCAGGTGTCCATGGTGTATATAATGGTGGGGGAACCTCCTAGCAAAGCCTTCTGCCACATCTGGTGAATTTTCAGGAATTTGAGATGGTTTTGTCCTTGTCAGTCGCATCACCTTTCCTTCCTCCACCTTGGCCAGGAGATGACTTTGTAACGCAAAAAGGACAAGGCTTGCCTTAAGTGGCGTTCTAGGAAATGTTGTTTCTCTCAGCATGCCCTGTATTTCTCTCTCAAGTACACACTTTGTACGCTGAAAAAGCTTCTTACTCACCAGTATTATTATGGGAAAGTAAATAAGATCCTTTCCCATCTTTTTTGCTCTGTTTCTAGGTAAGACATATATTTACGATCACAGATTTTGCAATTAGTTCTTTATTACATCTTAACCTTCAATGAACGCAATGTCACAGTGTGGTGGATATAAATTACAATCATTCAAATAGCATTGCATCATAAAACACTATTGAGTGTATTATGAAAAAATCTGAATTTTAGTCACTGAAGTGTCTACATCCCCCTGTATCTTTGTCATCTTTAAACCTTGCAGCTGGGCATTCTTTGCCTATTGTGGAAAGATAGTGCTAAATATCACATCTGTGCCACCGGGGTTTGGAGGGTGACGGCTCTGCCTCCTTGTTGCTGAGGCTGACCAAGTGTCCCTTCTAATTCTTAAAACTTTTCTCAGGTGATAACTAAAAGGATTTAAAAATCTTTTTACAGCCTTCAAGAGCACAAGGACAGATCTGACATACACTGCAAATTAGCCGAAAGCAATTATTCATTTCCCTGCTTCATTTATCCATAAGCAAAGCCTGCGTCCCCGAGCGAACGCTGGTGTTGCCATCTGCCAGCAATAACAGGTTGCCAAACAGTTGGATTTGTATCTATTTCTGTGTTTTCTTACCTTCCTAATGCAGGCTCATTTGTCTTGGAAAATACGTTGTCATCATTTTTCTCTTTTTTATTTCCAACTGTGTAAAATATTTCGATACTACTGTTTGTTTTAACACTTCCAAGGCTGCAGGAAAAAAAATAACCTTTTCAACTAAGATATTATTTTCAAGTTAAAGAAAGGCAATACTGGCATTGCACACAGCTGCTGCCTTACCAAAATGCACCTTGTGACTACTGTTTCTAAATTCCCTGTGACAATCAAATGGTCTGTAGGACACTGGCACAGTTCTGTGTGTTCGCTTACTCCAGAAGTCACCCTGCCTTAATGGTGTTTCTGGAGTGGGTGGGATCCATCACTGTGGTCTCTGGAGGTCACTTCCTAATGTACTTGTTTGCTTTTCAGTTCATTTCAGCATAAAATTCCTTTCGGAGGCATGGCATATAAGCTGCTTGTTTAGTGACACACACAGTGCCTGGGAGAGGTGACACAGCCTTATGCAAAAGTGTCTCTGATTTAGTTGCTGTCCCCCAGAACAGGGTTTTGGAGGTACCTGCAGCACTTCTCTGCTGGGTTCCTTGCCTCTCCAGCTGCTCTGCTGCCCAGGCAGACATCTTGTAAGCTTCAGTTGCTAAGGAATGAGTTCTTGCTAGGGATTTAAGTGATTGCTAAGGATTTAAATTCATGCTGGAGCTCAGTGCAAGCCTTCTACCCCTTTCCCAACATTGAAGGCCACATTTCCACTCTTGGGACCAAGGACCCAGCAAGCTGTCATCTCCTGGAAGGGCAGTGAACTGAATACAGATTCCCAGAGCTCTGTCTTGGTTTCCTCTAGGTACTTTCTTCTCCTTCAAAAGCTCTGGCTGCTATGGTGTCTTGTTCACTGAGCTCCTGTGAGGAGAGCATGGTGTTGCCACCAGGGTAGCCTTTTGCTGTTGGCCTGACGAGGATGTTCCTGCCCAGCCTTGTCCTGTGCAGGCACCCTGAGAGAAACCCTTCCCCTGTGAGATCTACCATCAGCCATGGTGTCTCTCCAGTGCGAGGAGAGACATGCTGTGCTGTGTCCAGTTCTGGGCCCCTTGCTACAGAAGGAACATGGAGGTTCTGGAGTGTGTCCAGAGAAGGGCAACGGAGCTGGTGAGGGGTCTGGAGCACAAGTCTCCTGAGGAGAGGCTGAGGGAGCTGGGGGTGTTCAGCCTGGAGGAGACTGAGGGGAGACCTTCTTGCTCTCTACAGCTACCTGAAAGGAGTTCCTTCTCCCGAGAAACAGCCGATGGGACAAGAGGGAACAGTCTCGAGTTATGCCAGGGGAGGTTTAGGATGGATATTGGTGAAAAAAATTCTTAGAACGGGTTGTCAAACATTGGAAGAGGCTGCCCGGGGCAGTGGCGGTCACCATCCCCGGGGGTATTTACGTGGTGGGTAGACATGGTGCTGAGGGACATGAGTTGGTGATGGTTTGGATAGGATGGACTCTGATTATACAAGCGCGGGCAGCGGCCCCGGCCATGGCGGAGAGCCCCGCCGCCATCCCAGCCGCCGCCGCCATTTTGGCTCTCCCTCAGCGCGGAGGGGCCGCCCGCCACTGGCCGCCGCCCTCA
>VXBW01002838.1:11557-40413 GCA_013400375.1 Thinocorus orbignyianus | reverse complement strand
TAGCGGGGCTGGCGGCGGCGCAGGTACCGGGGTGGGGCGGGAATGCCCCGGGGGTCCCCGGCTGGACATCGCCCCCCCAGCCCGGCGGCTGCATTCATTCCCCCGGTGCCGCAGGGGTGTCCGGTCGGCGGGGAGCTGCGGGTTCCCGGGGCGAGGAGTGGGGTAAGTCCCTCCGGTAAAGCCCAGCTCGCTGACCCTCCCCGTTTCCGTTCCCGGAGCAGGCCCCCAGGAGCGGAGCCGGGAGATGATCTCCCGCATGGACCAGACGGAGGAAGGGTGGTTCTCCCGCTTCCACGCCTACCGAGGGAAGAGCCTTGCCGGGGGCACCTGTCCAGGTAATGCCCGTGCCGGCACCGGGGAGCCGGCAGGACCCCAGACCTCACAAGAGCGGCGGTGCCGGGTCGGACCGGGGCCCTCCCGGCTTGTCTCTGCTGGGCTGGAGGCCCGGAGAAGAGCAGAAAGCCGGTGGTGTGTCCCGGTGCACCTCCCTGCGGCCTCAGGATGGCCCGAGGCGGGGGCGATGTGCCAGGCCTCAGCTCTCTCTGTGATTCCTTGCCTCCTGTAGCTGTGTCCGTGTTAGCATCCTTGGCAGCTTGCAGCAAGGAGTTCCACGGCTTGTTCAGCTTGTTTTGTGAGTCGTTGCCTCCTTTGGTTTGCTTTGAAGCTGCCTTTTAGTAGTTCTCTTGATGTCTGTTTCTTAATTTAGAAACCACTAATGCAGGATGGATCTGTGTCTGCCCCACGGCTCACTCATGTTTTCCTAGTCCTCTGATGTCCCCTCTCAGCCCTACCTTTTCCCAGCAGAACGGGCAGTTGAGTCCTGTCCCACCCAGGAGCTATCCCGTACCCTTGATCAGTCATGTCACACCTCGGCATCTTTCTCAGCATTGTGAGCATCTCTGAAAGGGGAGATCTGTCCCGTTGTGTCCCCCTCAGCACACGGTCAGGATGTGGGGTTTGAGCAGCAAGGCAGAATTATATTCTTCTATTTTCTGTTTTTCCCCAACAGTCACTAACATTTGATTAGCTGTTTTATCCACCCCAGCACTGTAGCTTTCACCTGTTTGCTCTAACCCTAAGGTGCTATTCCTGGATGATACCAGGAAGATCCTAGGCCCATCCTGGTGTAAGTGCAAAGTACAGAGGCTTTTCCCCTCTGCAGTTCTTCACGTTGACCTGCAGTGAATGTCTCCTGTCATTCCCCCTGTATCAGTATCATAATGCTCTGCCACAGTGGATCTTTACAGTCAGGTTTTGTCACGTTAACCCTGAATAACACAGAATCATCAGCACATGTTTCCATCTCCCTTAACACCTTACAGAGCGCTGCTCATCCCTCAGCAGCTTAGTCTCTTCATCAGTTTTGGCAAAAGACAAACATCTTTTGGGAATGCCTTTGGACTCCAGATCTCCCTTTTGCTGAAACTGGTGACATTTTTTAATAACTCCAAGTAGGTTTGTGAAGTGAGACATCTCTTTCCAAAGGCCATGCCAGCTCTTCCCTACTTTGCCGTCTTTGGCCATCTTTTAATTAATTCTTTTACTCTGGTTGTCATCCTGCTGCTGTGAGACAGACCAGAGCATCAGCCAGAGTTTCTCCTCAGAGAGAGAGATCCAAGGGTACATTTCAGGTGATATTTGGGTTCTCTTCCAATATGTATGCTTATTCTGCTTGCCTGGAGCTCACCTTGTAGCTATAGCACTGGAAGTCTCAGGTGTAACAGAGGTCTTACTATCCACCCATATTGGTATGGGCTGAGGAAGAACTGCATTCTTCCTCTCTCTCTTGCCCATTTATTTTTAGCAGTTCAGCTTTTGCTTCCAGTGTTAATTTCTCAGCATTGTAAACTGACTCTTCTTTCATTCAAAATATCTCCAGTGAGTCCCAGTCATAGTGATTTTGATTAAACCCTTTACAGACAATTTGTCCCAGAGGCCAGTGAAGATACCTGGTAGCTTGGAAGTAACAAAACTGGTTGTAGAAGTTGAGAGCTGGAGCCATGGCTGTCATCATTGTAATAAGAAGCTCGAATCTCCTGACCTTCCCCAGAAAGTATGGAATCATAGAATGGATAGAGTTGGAAAGGACCTTAAAGATCATCAAGTTCCAGCCCCCATGCCATGGGCAGGGACACCTCTCACTAGAGCAGGTTGCTCAAAGCCCCATCCAGCCTGGCCTTAAACACTTCCAGGGATGGGGCAGCCACAACTTCTCTGGGCAACCTGTTCCAGTGCCTCACCACCCTCACAGGAAAGAATTTCCTCCTAATATCTAATCTAAACGTCCCCTCTTCCAATTTAAAACCATTACCCCTTGTGCTATCACTACACTTCCTGACAAAGAGTCCCTCTCCAGCTCTCCTGTAGTTCCCTTCAGATACTGAAAGGCTGCTGTAAGGTCTCCCTGGAGCCTTCTCTTCTCCAGGCTGAACAGCCCCAGCTCTTTCAGCCTGTCCTCACAGCAGAGGTGCTCCATCCCTCTAATCATCTTGGTGGCCCTCCGCTGGACCTGTTCCAACAGTTCCATGTCCTTTCTATGTTGAGGACTCCAGAGCTGGACACAGGACTCCAGGTGGGGTCTCACGAGCGCAGAGTAGAGGGGGAGAATCACCTCCCGTGACCTGCTGGTCACATTTCTCGATTCTTGTGTACTTTGAAGGCTTTTTCTGTGTAAAGAACAAAAATTCTGTGTAAGAACCAAAGCTGGCATAGGTGGAGGATTTCTCTTTGGGCTCAACAGCAAGGGAACAGCTTCACTAGCTCCCTCGCCTGCTCAGTAATTCTGACAGACGGGTCAAGAGCTTCACGCTGGCCTGCTAGAAACATCAATGTCTTGTCCTGCCCTTGGATATCACCCCTGTCTTTTCCTCCAGGCTTGGATGGAGCAGTTGTAGACAAGTGAAGATGCCTTCATGGTGAATAAAAGTTCCAGTTTCTGTTCCTCTTGAGGGATGATCTTAGTGAAAGCTGTATGAGGGAAGCAGTGGCGTCGCTACCACATCACGCTGCCATAAAAGGTATCTCAGGAGTTCGCTTTGAAATCATATTGTGCTGTTTTCTCATACTGACTAGAAAGAGGAAGATTAAATATGTACGTAGATCAGTCTGGGCTGAAATTCTATACCCTCCTTCCTTTATTGCATGCTTATGGTTCAGCGGTGACTCTCGTTTTCCAAGGCATGTGCTTCCTTATCACGGCCCTGCCAGACCACAGGAAGTGCCTGTGGTTTGTGCATCAGCCCCACGCCACCCGTATGTTTATTTCACAAGAGTTTTCAGAGGACCGGGGGGTACTGTTGAATCTTTAAGTGGGCAAATCTGGAGGTCTCCGTGTTTGTGGTTTCAGTCTTCAGCCTGTTCCGTATTTTTGGATCTATATATAGTCAACAACCAGTCATCCTTCAGGTCCTTCACCCCTGGAAGTTCACATAAAGAGATCATCTGGAAATCTCTTTCCCTGATTGACCAGTCTTAAACCTGGATGTGATACATCTCTTTAGAGATACGTGTTGCCATTTCCACATCCCTTTGGCATCGATTTACCCTCCCCTGACAGCAGAAGGGCATGTGTTCCACAGGTCCTTCCTTGCCCTCAGTCAGCCTGCAAAGAGCTGTGTTTCCCTGCTGACAGCAAAAGCCGCAGCATTGCTGGGGCTGCGCTCGCCAGCCAGAAGGGGTTTGTTCTGCACCATGGAAGCACAAAGTTACCTTTCTTCTGCTCTGAGACTGGCATAAGCCAGGCTCCAGGTGGTCTCTGTGCCTCGTGCCTTGGGGACAGCATCTCCTTTTTGAATTTTCTCTCTCTGCAACACCAGCAGCACCAGAGCAGGGAGGTTGCATCTTACCCAAGAAACATTCTGCTGAACAAGGCAGCTCTTTCTGGCCCTTCTGCCTCCCAGTTCAACTTCTAATAACATTTTCAGGTTCAGTGTTCTGGGACAGCAGCCACCTTTCCCATGCAGGCACTAATTTACCACCAATATCCCAACCAGTTCAGTAGACTGAGGTTCTGGCAAAGCAAGCAGGGCTATTCGTTCTGTGATTTCCAGGGTTTGTTCCTGTGAACACTGACAAATCCACTCTGTAGTTTGGAGGGAAATTTCAGACTTTTTATACTTGAAGTCAATCTGCTCAATTTTTAGAATTTGGCCCCTTTTGCTTTCCCTTGTGCAAAGTTTCCTGTCCTGCCTGTGACTCCTCTCTGGATTCTCATTTTATTGCAGCTGAAGATGGGATTGTGAGCGAGAAAGAGGAAGATGCCCACCAAGGCATCCCCAGGTCAGTGGATCCCATGGGTTTGCTCTCGGGACTCTCCAAGGAGGACAATTCCCAGAGTCCTGCTCAGGACCCCGTCCTCCCACGCAGCTCAGAAAGGGTTCAGAGACCTCTGGGGAAGAGGCATAGCCGAGTGATGCTGCATGGAAAAAGTTTCCGGAGGCTGCCTGATATTATCCAGCAGAGAAATCCTTCCACGAGGAGACTGATGATATGCGGGGACTGCGGGAAGAGCTTCAGGGTGAGCTCCAACCTCATCCAGCATCGGAGAATCCACACTGGAGAGAAACCTTTTGCCTGCGCTGAGTGCGGGGAGAGTTTCCGGCAGCGCTCGCATCTTATCCAGCACCAGAGAATCCACACGGGGGAGAGGCCCTATGCCTGCTCCGAGTGCGGGAAGAGCTTCAGCATGAGCTCCAAGCTGATCCGGCACCAGGTCACGCACACTGGGGAGAAGCCCTACAAGTGCCCTGAGTGTGGGAAGAGCTTCTCCGGGAACTCACAGCTCATCCAGCACCGACGAGTGCACACCGGGGAGAAACCCTACAAGTGCAGCGACTGCGGGAAGAGCTTCAGCGTGAGCTCGGCCCTGACGCGGCACCAGCGGGTCCACACTGGGGAGAAACCCTACGAGTGCATGGAGTGCGGGAAGAGCTTCAGCCAGAGCTCCGAGCTCATGAAGCACCAGAGGGTCCACACCGGGGAGAAGCCCTACGAGTGCTCGGAGTGCGGGAAGAGCTTCACCGTGAGTTCAGCCCTCATTCAACACCGGCGCTTCCACATGGGTGAGCGTCCCTACGGGTGCGCTGAGTGTGGGAAGAGCTTCACCGTGAGCTCCCACCTCATCCAGCACCGCCGCTTCCACACCGGGGAGCGCCCCTTTGAGTGCACTGAGTGTGGGAAGAGCTTCCTGTGGAGATCGGCCCTGCTCCGCCACCACCGGGTCCACACCGGGGAGAGGCCCTACGCCTGCCCCCACTGCGGGGACAGCTTTCGGCAGAGCGCCCACCTCATCCAGCACCGGCGCATCCACACCGGGGAGCGTCCCTACGCTTGTGCTGACTGTGGGAAGGGCTTCACCGTGAGCTCTGCGCTTCTCCGGCACCAGCAGATCCACAGGGGTGGGGAGCCCTAGGAGGGGCGAGCCTGGGGAGCAGTGAGGTCTGATGCCTTAGGAGCATCCCTGGGGAAGCAAAGCCCGGTGTCTCTCTGCCTTCGCTCTATCGAGCGCCCTGCTTGCGGTGGGAGAAACCAATTTCTTTTTAGGAGAACGAGACCTAGAAGAGGCAGAAAAAGGAGTGTGCAAGGAGCAGAACTGGAGGCCTGGGGAAGAGCGTATGCCACAGCAGGGGCAGGAGGTGGCTTTTGGGAGAGGGAGAGGAAGGCAGTACTTTGGAAAGGCTGGAATGTACTCAGTGGTTTATTTTAAAGGAAGGGAAATAACCTTGCCTTTTTTCCTTTTGGACAATTTACGGAGAGAACAAAACGGACCGCCGTGGAGCCTGCCGCGCTCTGGACAGAGGAACGGCAGCGCTGGCCTTCCCTCCCGCACCGCGGCCTCCACAGGCNGGCCTCCACAGGCTGGGACTTCCCTGCCTCATCCCGCGGGAGGAGCCAAGAACCCGGGCTGCCCTGCCGGCGGGGCGGGGTGCGGGGGCTCCCGAGGGTGCGAGCGGTTCCCGAGCGGCCGAATAAACCCGGGTGAGGACCCACCGCCTCCGCCATCTTTCCTGTTTCGCGCGGCCCTTCCCGATATCCCCCGTGCCCAGCGCAAACGCACGCGCCGAGCGCCTTCCGGGGAGGGCGGGGGCGGGGCTTGGGGCCTCCGCGTGACACCTCGGCCGCCTCCACCAATGGGTGGTGCCGGCGCGTGGTCGTCGTCGGTTCCTCATTGGCCGCACTCTCAGGCCCGTTCCCCCCACCTTCCTCCGCGGCCATAAATTGCGCGCGGCCGGGCCGGCCCTTTGTCTCGCGCCGCGGGGCGGAGGGCGGGCGGCGGTGGTGGGTGAGTGCGCGCAGCCTGTCTCCGTGGCAACGCGACCCGCCCTGGGGCGGCCATGGCGGGGCTGAGGCCCTCGGGATCGCCCCCTTCCTCCTCTCCTCTTCCTCCTCTCCTCTTCTTCCCCTCCTCTTCTTCCCCCGCGGCTCTGCTCACCCCTTCCTAGCCGCGGGAGAGAGGGCTAGGCTTTCCCGGTGGCGGGTGGGCCCGGGGCTGTGCGGCAGGGCGGGGTTGGGCTGGACCCCCCGACCAGGGCATCTTAAGGCCCTGCTCTGACCCTGCCCGCAGCGAGGGCTGTAGCGGTCACCCCGGGAGTACGGGCCTCTACGGGCTTGGGGTTGCTGGGGGTCCGCAGCCCCCGTCTGCGAGCTGGATGCTGGCCGAGTTGCGGCGCCGAGCTTCGGCGGGCCGCCCTAATCTCTTCCCTCTGCTCCCGCGGGCGAGCGTCCGCACGGCAGCCGAGGGCGTGTGCCAGAGCAGCTGCCTCATGTCCCCGCAGTGGTTCCGGGCGGTGGGGGTGGGGGCAGCTTGTTGTGAAGGATGTCTCTCAGGGCAGGAGTCCTGTGCCAGGTTCTCCTGATGCTACGGGGGACGCTTAGCTATTCTTGGCCATCTAAGGCCTCTTGCTATCACTGTTTTTCCATTGTTGGGTGAAACAAATGTCGTATTCAAGCCTTGTGATGCCTGGTGCTTGTATATGTTACATACGTCAGCTGTAAGTGCCTGTCACCGGCCCTGCTGGGGGTGTCCCAGGCACAGCTGGCTGCGTGCTGGGACAGGCAGGGTGAGCGCTGGCTCTCCCCAGAGCAAAGGCTGTTTTTCTGTCACGCTGTGCTCTTCCTCCCCCCATATCTAACCCTGACTGACTGAGTTGCCCTTTGTGCTGTTCTCCTAGTCAATGTGCAAAAATAGATTCCCAGTGTGCTGCATGACACAAGGGCTGCTCACTGAAGTACGGAATTGGGCAGGATCTGTGACCTCCCCAGGAGTTTCTGTCCTTGGTTGATTTAGTGAGGTGCTGGACTGCAGCCCTGGAAGACAGAAGTAGCATTTGCGTGGGTACTGCTAGGACTGTCTTAGATTTTAATTATTGCCTAAATTTAGGCTGTGTCCAGGTGAAGTATTAAACCTGCCTGGGATGGGATAATGTAGTAATTTATTCTGTGAGTCTCCATTTGCAGCAGCAGCTGGTGCCAAATACCTCCCCAGAGGGAGGAAGAGACCTGAAGCTCTCCTGATGTTCTTGGCAGGTTACCTCTGTGATGACTTGTCAAGCCACTAGGCCTGGAATGGTGGGGTTTGTCTCTGCTGCAGCAATGCTTGGGTAGGTCTGGGCATGCTCTGCCATTTGTTAAAGCAGGGATGTAAGCTCTGCATATGGGGAAATACCTTGAAGTTGTGTGCTAGCTGAACAGCAGACACAAACTTTGTGGTGCCTGGGTGTTTGTGAATTATTGAACTTCTGGAGGGTGCCCAAACAAAGCTAGGACTTCCAGCCCAGCATCCCTGCAGCAGCGGTGGTGTTTTTGTTTCCTTCAAAAGGCACAAGGTTATTGAGATTGTCCTCTCACCCTCAGGAGAACAGCTGGGCCTCTTGAGTGTACAGCTTGCTGTGGAAATGCACGTAGGGGCAAACTAATTGCTGCTTAGATGAGACAGGGATATATTCTCAGAGAGTTTAAACACTGGTATTGGGAAAGAAACGTTTGGAGCACTGAGGTGTTCTGTACCAAACCTTCTCTCCAGACCGGCTGTCACAACTCTTGTGACTGTTGGATTTCTCCCAAACAGGCTGTTGCTGGCTCTGGAAGGTATGTGTTTACCCTGAACATCAGCCAGGATCTTGATGAGCAAAGCTTCTTGTGGCGAATGAAATGACATTCCAGCCTCTGCAGTGGAGGGGGACAACTGTTTGAACCTCCCTCTTGGTGCGTAGGATGCTGCCTCTTTCGGAGGAGCTTTGACCAGTGACCATGTTGTGGGCTTTCAGTTGCCAGTTTTTTAAATAAAAAAACAGTCTCTGAGAGTTATAATGCTTTTGATATTCCCCCCCCTCCAAGTTCTTGTGTGATATCCTAATACTGAAAAGGACAGGGGTTTGGTTTGTGCTGACTTGTCTCCTGAATTGATGGTTCATCAGGGAGGTGTCTAAACTAGAAACAATTTCGGGAAAAATCTAAGCTCCCATGTTTTCCTCTGTGTGTACTGTCCTCACCTCAGGCTAAACTGGTGTCGTCACTGCGCTGCGTATCGCTACGGAGATGAACATGTCAGACTGAGCCTCTGCAAGAAAAGCCATGGGAGATACAAATCTGAGGGCACTCCATAGTCCTTAAAACACTTTTTGTGTGCTGACCCCTTCTTCCCACAGCAGATAGTTTCTGATCTGGTGTGTTCCTTTGAGCTGGATTTAACATCGACCTTCAGGCCTCTTCCAAGGCACAGACAGTGTCGAAGTGCTCTTTGTCACTGTGCTCTCACCTGCTGCTGCTGCAGACCTGGCAGTGCACAGAGGCAGCACACCCTTCCTCCAGGACTCTGGCTCTCTGAAAGTAAGATAAATCGGAACCAGTTCATCTAGTTTAATTTTGGAATCTGCATTTCTTGAGCAGTGCCTGGCTGAGAACATGTGTGTCTGTACTGGCAGGAACCTGGCTAGCTGTGCCATGGGGCAAGCGGGCTGTTCTCCCCCTGTGCCCATGATGGGCTGAGCCGGGGCAGTTTATTTGCCTCTTTGCTTTGTTTTTCCTTCCCCATGGTGGGATTTCCCAATGTCTGATCTGTGTGATGAGGGGAGGTAGGTCCCATTTGCTGGCCTGGTGTGAACGTTCTAGGGAATGATCAAATAGACAATACAGCACCTGAACCTGGTTTCCTGAAATATCTCTGAGCCCCAGCACTGCTGGCCCTTTCTGCCCCAGCTGCATCGTCCTGCCTCGAACTTCTGTACCCAAGGGATGGTGGGGGCTGCACTGTCCCCCATCCTGTGGGGCAGGGCAATGGGGATGTAGGGCTGCCACCCCTGATGGCTTTTTCTGCTGCGTTATGCTGGCTTGTAATGTGTTTTGGTCAGTCCTCCCCTTGGGGAGGGCTCTGTTCTGGTGAGCCCAAAGGCTGTGTGGTCACAAGGAGATGTGTCCCCCAGCCTGGGTGCTGTGCCCAAGCCAGAGGGGTCCTTGCTGTGCTGCACCCAGGGATGGGTGCTCGGATCCAGATCCCAGCACTCCTGGCTGAGTCCTGCCAGAGCAGAAGCAGCTGTAAGACCGGATTTAGACTTGGGGGTAAGGAACTAGAGGGCATTTAATTTATAACTGGTGTGTTTTGTGTATACTGGGAGCCATCAGCTGCTGTGCTGGTGCTGGCTCTGTGCTAACGAGCTCAGTGAGCTCACAGCTGCGTGTCTGCCCTTCTCCCAGCTGTCAGGCATGGGCTGAGCAGCGAGCCTGGGGATGCAGCCCTCTGAGAGGGGCTGGACTGAAGTGGGAGAGTGTGAGGGATAGCTCTTGTACAGCAGGTGCTTTCCAAAGAGCCAGCAAGCAGCTTAGTTCCTTGGTCATCTGGCAAGGCTGCCTGTGAGGTGGTGGTGCTGCTCTGACCAAAGCTGATTACAGCCCATTTGATAAATGAGGGGGCTGGGTTTCTGGCTTGACCCGGGTGTTTGGATGGCATAAGCCAGGTGTCTCGCTCCTGCTTCTGGGTCTTTGACATCCAAGGAGATTTTTTATTATTTTTTTTTCATTTTGCAAAAGAGGAAGGAGAACCCAGTTACTTCTGGGGTTTGAAATAAGTACTGCTGGGCAGGAGAGGAGTGTGAGTGGCAGCAGGAGAAACCTACAGCTCATTCTATTCAGAGAACGGCTGCTTTGACTCTTCAAGGAGTATGACCCAGGGAAGGCAGAGCAGTGAAATCTGTCCCTGCTTTACAAGTTCTTCTTCATATATTCCATTTCGGGGAAGGCTTTTGTTTCCCCTGTGAGCTGCCTGGCTTCAGAGCCTGGCTGGCCTCATTCACTGCAGCTTTCTTCCAGGGGAGGCTTCCTACTGCTGTGGAAACAAAGTGGCTCATTCTTCCTCCTGACTGAAGTAGAGGTGCTTCCTTCTCCAGTTACTCTGCTCAGTGTACCATCGGATGAGGTTTTTGGTAGCAGCGGTGGAAAGCAGCTTTCTCACCATTTCAGTGCAGATGAAATCTCTGATCTCCATCCAGCAGCCGTTCTGAAGCGGGAAGCCCAGTGCAGGCTGCTGGCTGTGCTGTAGGCCTCCACCGAGGTTAATGTTTTGTGGTGCTGGGTGTTAGTGCTGAGGTTCACCTGGGGTAACTGAACTGAACAAGTGCTGCTGGCCTGAAAGCACCTGTTGTGCGGTGGAAACAGTGCCCTGAGGCCCTTCACTACACTGCATCCCTTTGCTAAGGCAGCTTCTCTCTGAAATCCCTTTCCTCATTTTGCCTTTCAGATTGCCGGATCTGAGCACTGAGCAGCGATGCCGTCAGCTATGGAGGGCTCAGAGGGGGGAGAAGAGGGGGAAATATTGCGCTATGAGGAAACAGAAGATAACAGTGTCAGGTGAGTCCCGTCTCACAGCACTGCACAGACACTGTCTTGGGCAGGACAGGAGACCTTCCAAGTAAAGGAGTGGTCCTTCTCCTCATCTGAAAAGGAGTGAGGAAATCCAATAGGTGATTAATCAAATGTATATGCAGCAAAACCCATTTAATCATACTGTACTGGAAGGGTGGAAGGGATGGGAAAGAGCAATCTGGCTAAGGCTGACAACAAGCAGTTGTTTTTTCAGTCTCCACTATCCAACTCACATTTCAGAAATGCTCTGACCACTTGGCAGTTGTGTTTGTGCCTTCCTGGCCAAGGTGAGTCAGTTTTCCATGGCTTGCTCCGCGGTCCCATGTGATAGCGGCTTCTTGTTTTGAAAGATGACTCTAGAGGTGAACTCTGCCCCAGTGAGCTGTCTCTCTTGCCTTTGCAGAATACCTGCTGGTCTAGGCAAGAATCTTTTCTTGGAGGCTACTTTAAAAAACAAAATTCACAGACGCAGAATCACAGAATGGTTAGAGCTGGAAAGGGACCTGAGAGATCACCGAGTTCCAACCCCCTGCCCTGGGCAGGGACACCTCCCAGCACACCAGGTTGCTCCAAGCCCCATCCAGCCTGGCCTTGAACCCCTCCAGGGATGGGGCAGCCACAGCTTCTCGAGGCAACCTGGGCCAGGGTCTCACCATCCTCACACCAAAGAAGTTCTTCCTGAGACTGCTTCTCAATCTCCCCTCTTTTAGTTGAAAACCATTCCCCCTCATCCTATCGCTTTGCTCCACTCCTGTACATGCTCAAAAAAGCCAAGGCTTCAGACTTGGGATATGGGAAGGGTGGATAAGGTGCTTCCCAGAATACCTAGGAATAGGCTGGTTGACTTCTCTTCAACTTGACAGGCTCAGTTTTACGAGAAATTAATGTTACCTGACTCTCCCAGCACACCCAAGCCTTGTCTAACCACTCAGTGGATCTGGAGCGTTCAAAGTCCATCTCGTACCGCTCACATGAACGTGCTGTCTGTAGCAAACTGGTCATAAAAACAAAGTGCAAGGTGCACTTTGACATCATTTTGAGTGAGTGTAGGCGTTGATAACTCTGTGCCAAACTCCAGGTAGATGCAGTGACTGTAACCTAAAATTATAGACTTTATTTTTTGTTTAGAAAGACAACCTGTGGAAACCTGTAAAAACGGGATAATTCAGGATAAATAATCTTTTTAAGACTGTTCTTGCCCTGTTTTGTCATTGGGCTCTCATCTCTTCTCCAGCAGTTTATTCCCAAGTTGAAAAACCTAGTGTCCTGCCTGTGTATGAATCTGCTCTTACCTGAGCCTTTCTCTTTCCCTCAGAGTGACCAAGGAGGACACCACCAAAGCTCTTGTGCCCTTTCACCCTCCTGGTGGTTGCCCTTCATCTGCCCAAGGCCTCCATTTGTACTATTGTTGGGGCTTACACGGATGAGAAGCAAAAGTAATAGTGCAGGGATCAGAGGATCCTTGGCAATGGCTTCAGCATCCTGGGTCTGAGCCCCCAATAAGCCTCCAACCCTCCCAGAATGGCAAGGCTGGCTGGCACATGGGTACCCATATCTGTGGAAGGAGCCTCTGGCTTCTGCCATTCTGTGCCTCCTCCCAGTGGTGCCAGCCTGGGGGATCCCACCTTCTCCAAACTGGGCCTGAGATGGTAGGGAGTGGGGGGATCCCTCCAAACAGCAGGGACAAACGTTACTGTGTGTGGAAGTGGGGTGAAAGGAGCTCTCCCTGTTTGCCTGCAGTCCCACCGACCTCTCGGAGCTGCTGAAGGAGGGAACGAAGGAATCCCACGACCGTGCAGAGAACACTCAGTTTGTCAAAGACTTCCTGAAAGGTCGGATCAAGAAGGAGCTCTTCAAGGTGAGGTCTGCTCTGCTGCCATGGCAGAGAAGCTCTTTGACATACCTGGTGGCTGGTGCAGAGGGAGGAATCCAGTTTCTAGGTGGTATGGAAGAAGGCCCTTGTCCAGGACTTGTGCCCGGTGTATCCAGGGGGTGAGGAGCATCCTGGCCCACCACGAGTTGGGTTAGATGGAAGTGCTGGGCTTATGGCCATGCATCTGCTGACAGCTCAAGGCAGATGTAGCTGCAGCGGAGACAGTGGTGGCAAAAGTTGTTCAGGAGTGAAATCCATGTGAAATTACAACTTTTATTCCATCCTCCAAAGATCAGGCTGTTTTCCACAGGCCTCAGGTTGGATTGCTTGCTCTTCTGTACAGAATCACAGAATGATATGGAGTTGGAAGGGAGCTCTGGATGTTTTTGGGGTCTGAGCAGCACTGTCTGGTCCTTGAAGGTATTGGCATACACAGTAGTCCCCTACAGCGCGAGACTGTTGGTGCCAGTTGTGCCTTTTGGCTGGAGTTTGTCCCTGTGCTTTGCTCTGAAGGTGACGGGAGGTGCGGGGCACACAGCTGGCAATGTCAGACTGATCCTTAGCCAGGCTCCGTAGGCGTCATTGCTAAAAATGTAGAGAGGAGCCTGTGATCCTGTCGTGGTTTGGCCTCAGATGGCAACAAAGAACCATGCGGCAGCCACGCTCACTCAAACTCCCCACAGCTGTGAGGAGAGAATTGGAAGAAAAAGGCAAAACTCTATGGGCTGGGACAAAGGCTGTTTAACAGAGCGACAAATAGAACAAGGAAAACAGCAACAGGGATGGAGATGTATATAAGCACGATGGAGAAGTATATATACACGATTACAATTCTGATCGCAGCCCAGACTGTCCCCCACCCCCTTCCAGGCCAGGTCCCTGCTACCCCCTGGGCATGGCTCACATGGGATGGAATACCTGTGCCCCTGCTAGAGCCAGGGGAGAATTAACCCTATCCCTCCTGGAAACCAGGACAGATCCTTCAGGTGACACCTGCCCTGATATGGGCTCTTCAGGCTGGTTTGGAGTCAAATTCGGGGGGTTTCCTCCTCGTTTACCCCAACTCTGTGCAGGAAGGGGAGCAGTCACAAAGTGTGGCTTGTCCATCTAGTGAATTGCCTTCTGACATCAGCTGTGCTCTGTCCGTAGCTGGCCACTGTGGCACTTTACTTCACCTACTCTGCTCTGGAAGAGGAAATGGATCGCAACAAGGACAACCCAGTCTTTGCTCCTCTGTATTTCCCCGTAGAGCTGCACCGGAGAGAAGCCTTGGTCAAAGACCTGACGTATTTCTACGGAGAAGACTGGAAAGAGAAGGTCCAGTGTTCAGAGGCAACTCAGCACTATGTGGACAGAATCCATCATGTGGGACAGCACGAGCCAGAGCTGCTGGTGGCTCATGCTTACACGCGCTACATGGGGGACCTCTCAGGTGGCCAAGTACTGAAGAAGGTAGCCCAGAGGGCCCTGAAGTTGCCTAGCACTGAGGAAGGGATCCAGTTCTACGTGTTTGACAACGTTTCTAACGCACAGCAGTTCAAGCAGCTCTACAGAGCAAGGATGAATGCTCTGGACTTAGACAAGAATACCAAGGAAAGGATCGTGGAAGAGGCCAACCGAGCCTTCAGATTTAACATGCAGGTATGAAATCCCTTGAGCCTCTGTACGTGTTGGTGCTGCTGCTTTTGGGTCTGGAACAGGTTAATTCAGTCAGGCTGCTCATCCAGGCACTGGTTTGCATTTGAGACCATCAGAGCCCACCCAGCTGGCGGGGCTGGCATTCTGGATTGAGTAACTCTTCCCCTGGAGACATGGATGGGAATTCCTCCTGTGCTCCAGCCCCACAGCCCAGCCTTTGATTAGGGCAAAATGAAGATGACTTCACTACAAGATTCCCAAGGGCTGTGTGGCTCTGAAGTAGTGTGGGGAGCAGAGCTCTCCCTCTGAGACAGCCTCAGTCAGAGCATGTTGCACCACGCTGGTAACGATTCATCTCCTGTCTCATGTCTGCCACGTTGCCCGATGGCCAAAAGTATCTGTAGCCTCTTGTTCCTTCCCGTAGTATTTGCCTTTCACAAAACCTGACTGAGCTACTGCTTCCTCCAGGGGGATGAACATAGTCTTAGCTACTGGGTGGAGGCTTTAATCTGTGCCTGTAGCAGGGTGGTGTGGTTTAAGGTGGCCAGAAACAGAATAGGATGTGGTTGACACCTTTGTCATGATCCTTATGGAAAGCTCTGGCAGCAGAACTGCCTGACCTGTGCATGAACAAGAGCAGTGACCCCCAGAGAAGGTGGACAGTGGGGAGGGGAGGGCACGTTGCCTCATACTCCCACCTGCGGCAGGGCAACCCTGCCTCTGTCTCACTCCTGGGTCCAACTTGATGCTCTTGGAATGGGCTGTGCCTTTTCAGAGCTGTGGTCAGTGCCAGATGTCACCACAGGTCTCCCTGCGAGGCACTCTGAGCCGGGGAGGCAGGGATGGAGTGTCTGTTGCCTGTTCCTAAGATCGTTCTGGGTCCTGGATGAAAGCTGCCTGGCTCTGTCTGCTTCACGTACTCGCTGTGACCACTTGCAGGTGTTTGATGAACTGGACAAGATTGGCAGGTCGCTGACAGAAGAAGCCCAAGACGGAGGCTTTCCAGTCCACGACGGAAAAGGAGACATACGCAAATGCCCCTACTATGCAGATAAACTAGGTAGGTGGTGGGCAAGGACAGAGCTGCCACCCGCCTGTGGCACAAGCCTGGCAGCACTAACTCTGCTTTTCTGTGTTCCAGCAGGCAAGGTGGGGCCCGGCTGTCCCTATCACGCTGCGGTGGCCCTGGCCAAGCAGCCCTTGGTGCAGCTGCTCCTGGCGACCTGCGTGGCCGTGGTGGCAGGAGCTGCCGCCTGGTACCTCCTGTGACAGGGAGAGCAGTACGTGGCTCCAGATGGCAGCAAGGGCCGAGGAGCCCCCGTCCTTCTTCAGACTGTTCCCTTGCTGTTGGTGGTGAGTTGACTGCAGGGTGGAAGTAAGAAAATAAAAGGGGGATCCTGCGGGACTGGCACAAAGGCTGTTTGCCCACCGGTAACACAAGCACTGTAATATCCGGGCTTAGCTGCGTCACGCACGGGACTGCTCTGGTGCGAGGATTCCACTCCAGCACTGCCCTGCTCAGGCTGGGGCAGCTGTTCAGGCTAGAGATGTCTTCTCCTCTGCCAGCAAAAGCTTCACGTGCTTGGCTTTTCATCTCCTTCCCGGGAGCAGTCGTTGGAGGGAGTTTCCTGCCCTGGGCCGCAATCCCAGACTGCGCCATCAGCCGCTTCAGTGAAGAACAGGCGCTTTCCTGCCCTGAGAAACTGACGTTGTAGTCGTGCTGCCGTGGGGGCCGTCACGCAAAGGAGTGTCCTGCATGTTGCAGTGTCCTGGGGACCAAGTCTAACTGGTGTTGGAGGAAGGTCCCTGGGGATGGGGACAGGACCAGGTGTGGAGATACAGAGGTGACAAATGTGTACTGAGCAACCTTGGGGGTGTGGGTTGGTTTTGGTNTGGGGAAAGCCCAGAGCACCCCCTCAGGGGGCACAGAAGGGTGGGGAGGGGACTAACTGGGGGCTAGGGGGTGGGTATGGACTCCCACCCTGGTGCACTTGTCCCTGGCTCACAGGGTCCCCACAACCCTGCCCTTACACCCCACCCTTTGCCTCCCCTTGGGCTTCCCCCTGGCTCCTTGGGACGGGGTGTGACCCCGCTGCCTCCCAGGAGAGGGCGCTGTCGGGGCCTGGGGCGTTCCCGGGGTGGATGGAGGGGGGCGCTCCTACTCTGCTGGGGCCAATGCTTCCCTAGAGGCAGGGGTGCCCTGGGGCACACAGCTCCTCGGGCTCTCTGCTGTGCCGCAGAAAGGCCTTGGGCTTGCTAAGGGTAGTGCCCTCCCTCTGCCTTCCTCCAACCTGGGCTCGCAGGGGTGGGGGTGCTTTTTTCGCTTTTTTTCCCTTCAGCTGAGGGTTGGGGCATAAGGAAGCCCCCCCCCCAAGGGCTTCTGCTGCCTGGGGCTGGGCTGAGGAAGCTGCTGACCTTATCCCAGTGCTTGGCACTGCTTTCCAACAGCGTGCACACACACACACAGAGTCCCTCCTCCTCCTCAGCTCCCCTAGGGCCGATCTGCTGTGGATTTGGGGGAGGGAGGAGAAGGGGGGGTCGGCGGGAGAAACAAAGAATGCACACGGAGTTCAGGGTCTGTTACATATTTACATAAAAACACTGAGTAGTGCCACAATTCCACCTCTGAGCAAACAAGAAGTGCCTGGGCAGGCCAGGCTGTGTTTGCAGCCCTGTGTACTGAGACCCCCTGCTTGTCCCAGGGCGGGGAGGGGGGCTGCAGGGCTGGGGAAAGGGAGGGTCAGGGGAGGGAGTAGGAGTAGCCACAGAAGCTGAAGGTGGCTCCTGGGTCCCCTTACCCTCACCTGTCCGTGTCCACTTGCCCCCTTCCTCCTGCCACAGAGCAAGTCAGCTAAAAGTGAACCCCTACACCCACATGCAAGGAGGAACCCCACAGGGTGGGCACCCACAGCCCCTGCCAGGATGGGGAGGGGTCTGTGCCAGGGCTGCGGCCTGGTAACAAATGGCTCTAATCTACAGCGCTGGGCAGGCAGCCACATGCTGGATGCATTTTTTTTTTTTTTGGCTAACGGTTTGCCAGGTGGGTGAGGTACTGCCAGGGACTTTCCTTCCCGTAAAGAGCCACAGCAGGGGCCGGGAGGAGGCGCATGCAGCTGGAGCAGCCATGGCCACTGGGCTGATGGCCACTCTGGCAGGACGGAGGGTGCTGATCAAGGGTGCAGCGCTGCTGCCCTTTCCCCCACGCTGTGCTGGAAGGTGGCTCAGCCTCTCTTGGGGAAGGGGCTTTGCCTGTGAGCTCCACCCTGACAGGGCTGTGAACCTGGCAGGTGTGGCACTGCCCTCTCCCTCTCCTCAGGTGGCACAAAGCCACCACCGGCTCTAAAAGTGCCACAGGGGCTGTGCTGCCCTCCCACATGTGGGCTGCTCGGGTCCCCCTTCCCCTCCTGGAGGGGGGCAGCTTCCCCCTTTCACTTGCAGTGAAGGGTGGGCACCTCCAGCAGCTGCTGCTTCTCCCCGGGTTTCTGCAGGCAACTGCCCTGAAGGGTAAGGGGGTTCAGGGGGATGCCTTCCCCCTCTCATCCCCCCCCAAAAACTCTCCTGGCCTGGGCAGGGCAGCCCCACACAGCAGCTGGGAGCTGGGCCCACCTGCCCTGTGCACCCCCCAGCAGTGTCACCAATCCAGCCGTTCACAGCGAGGACCGGAGCCCGGGGCAGGTGGGCTCAGTGGGAGGGAGCTGGGGGCTACACACATACACACCACCGGAGAGTTAAGCGAGAGAGTGTCAGACACGCATAGACGAGGACGGCAGCAGTAGGAGAGGGGCTGGTGTCATTCCGGTGGCGGGGGCTCCCGGGGTGCCGTTAGCACATGCGCTTGTAGGTGTAGATGTAGGCCTTGCAGTTGGGACACGTGTGTGTCACGTCCTTGAAGTCATCGAACAGGCAGGGGATGAGGCAGCAGCAGAGATCGCACCTGCAGCACAGCGAGAGGCAGAGCGCTGTGAGCGGGGGGAAAGCTGGGGCACACGTGGGTGGGCAAGAAAGGGGAGCCCCCCCGTGACCCTGCAGCAGCAAAGGGCAGCAGAGCGCACCCTGCCCCTTGGGGAGTGCTGCTGCTGTGGGGTAAGCGCCTCGTTAATGAGCAGATACGCACCCTGCAGAGGGCAGGGTGAGACATGCAGGCCCCAACCTACCACCACTGTGGGGCAGGGGGCTGGGCCCCTCCCCTCTCGCAGCTCCCATTGCTGCCAGCTCCCCCCCTCCAACAAGGAGAAACCGTGGTTCTCTGCAGAGCTGCTGGGCTGGGGGATCAACAGCGCCTGCTCTGAGGCCAGGAGCTACAGCCAGCCTTCAGAAGTTGCACCTTCCCCTACTTTGGCACTAACCCAGGTCTCCAGGTGCCATCACCCCAGAAAACCATCTGCTGTCCCAGGAACACCTCAGTGCCGAGGTCCTCACCATGCCCAACAGTTTGGCCAGGGCCACCAGGATCGGGGCTGAACAACCACCCTCACCATGGGGCTGCCATCAGGCCCCAGCTGTGCTTGCAGCACCTACCCCACGAAGCAGCAGAAGAAGCCAAGAAGGAAGCTCATGAGCCCAATCTCGTAGGTGATCTTGGTGGTGATGGCTTGCTGGCAGTGGGGACACACCGTCTGCACAGGGGCGCCCTGGAAGATCTCTCCCTGCAGCACTGTCACTGTGGTGGCAGCCCCCGACGGGACGAGCACTGTGGCTGTGTGGCCACCAGGAGAGGGGTAGTGGCCCGGGGCTGGGTAGTAGCCCATGGTGGGGTGAGGACCTGGGGGAGGGTAATAACCTGCTGGGAACAAGAAATGGGCACAAGTGAAGGTCTTCGCATGCGGCAGGAGAGGCCAGATCCTGAGTGGGGGCTGCTGTCACACCATCACCTTGGGTACGGGCCTTGGGACCCCACTGTGCTCCCCGGCCCACCTAGAGGTGCCCCCCGGCAAGCCCCCAACGGCAGCCCCAGCTCCTCCCCCGCTGTGTCCCACCCCCACGCCCCTCCCTGGGGCCCCTCGAGGTACTCACCAGGTGGCACGTAGGGCCCGGAGCTGTCTGTGGGCATGTGGGGGGGCACAAACCCCGGCTGCGAGGGCGGCTCATATGGGGGGGGCCCAAATTCAGGAGGGGGAATGGGAACCCCCTGGGGCTGTCCCACCACTGGGGTGACGCCATCTGAAAGGAAAGGGAGTCAGCAGGGCAGGAGGTGGCAGAGGTGGGGGGAGACAGGGGCTTGGCCAAGTGGTCGGCGGGGGGGGGAGAGGGTGGAGCATTCCCCAGGGAAAGGGGACACGACATGGGGTGGGGGGGCAGGGGGGTCCTCCCTCCCCACACCTCATCCTCTGGGCCACAGGAAGCCCAAATACACCCCACGTTACCCACCAAAGCAAGCAGGGAGGGCTTTCTGCTCTCGTCACTGCCCCTGGGACTTCCTGCCATCCCAGAGGGCGATTCCATGACAGAGGGAGCCAGGCATCACACCACCCTCCCCAGTGTGTGGCCCCACCACAGGGCAGAGCTGTGCTCCCCGGGGAACCACGGTCACCCTGCTCCTGCCCACACAGCAGTGTCACCCCCCAAGCCCCTGAGCTGCTGGGACCCTCCATACCTGCCGCGGGGGGTGGGCCGTGCTTCTCTTCTATCAGTGGCGCCGAGGGGCCTCCTGGGTAGGGTGGCGGAGGGTCGTTGGACATGGCTCAAGGTGGCCCTGCAAGGACAGAAGCCTTTAGGAGAGACACCAGCCTCTGGCTGCACACAGGAACCCACCTGGAGCTGCGCGGTGCCTGGGGGAAAGGAGGTGGCAGGTACAGAGAGGACCCCGCTGGTGCCACCACTGCGCTGGCCACAGCCATCACGGGCACAAACCCGGCCACAGCCCCAAAGCTGCACGGGCCTCGAATCCAAGGTGTAACATCTTCCTGCTGGCCCTGAAGCCCATGCGCTCATGGGGGCAGCTCTTGGTCACGTGGCGTTCGTGCCAGGCAGTACTGGAAGCTGCTCTGCCCAGCACCATGGGACCAAAGGTGGGGAAAAGCTGTCCCCCAGCTCCCCTCAACAGTGTGACAGGCAACGGCTGAGCCCCGAGGGGGTGACTCCCCAAGGAGTCCCTGAGCCTGAAGTACAAACTGTGGGGCAGAGGGTGCAAACCCCCAGACAGCATCTTTAAACACGCTCATCAAGTGAGTTAAGGTAAGACTGTCTTTAACTGCTGGAGACATTATTTCACCCAGGGTAAAATTTACCTGTCCTTGCAGCAAGGAGCTCAGAGGCCTCCACAGAGCTGAGAAAAATAATTCTTCTGAGCAGTGTAGGTTGGAAGCTGGTTTATGCCACCAAATCTGTGCAAAGGAGACAGCAAGAGAGTTACAGAGATGGAGAGGAGCTGCTGCTACAGCGCTGCCTTGGCCACCACGCCAAACCCCCTCCCCTCCCCGGTGCAGCTCTGGGCAGGAACTGCCTCCCTGTCCCACCCCCTGTGCGTCCCCTCGATGGCCACCACGAAGCCACGTATCCTTGGCACGTAGAAAAGCCCCACTGTCACGCTCTGAACACCAAGGAAACACAACAGCACCAAGAAACCTGATTTCCATGTTTACTCTGGCTGAGTTACATCTGGTAGGACGTGACTGAATTGGGAAATACAAATGAAAGGCCATTCACTTGGTGCTTGGGAAGGCTGCCATCAGGCATGGGACATGGTGACATTGCTGACAGAGTCCAAGGAGCGGGGCTAGAAGCTCCCCCTGGGGTCTGAGCAGCTATTTGACCCCCTCATCCTTTGTCCCCAAAGGGCCAGAAGCAAATGTGGCCCTGCTTGTCCTGTTCCCCATAGTGTCCTGTCCCCATGCTGCCAGGATGGTGCTTTCTCAGTTTGTTTCACTCCAACAGCTCCCAGCTGAGCAGGAAAAACATACCCAAGCTATGACCAACCTGCAAAAATCCCATGGGACCCCAAGAGATGGCCACAGCAGGTGCTGCTGCCACATCACCCTCCCAAGGCATGACCAGCAAGGCTGTCCCACAGCTCCAGAGAGCTTGGGACTGAGGGGTGCCAGAGCGAAGCCGAGATGGGCAGCACCCCACTGGGTCGCTGCTTTGGGATGGGAGGCAGTGAGTCTCCCTCTGCCCCCCGGCACCAATGCCACACACTGGACAACCCACCCAGAGCACGGCCACCTCCACGGGCAGCAGGCCAGGCAGTGAGCACTGCCCACCCTGCCGGCATTGCAGGATCGCCCAGAGAGGTGCCTGTGAGGCACAGTCACCTCCACCAGCAGCTGCTGGGTGAAGTGAAGGCAAGGCCTCAGCACGCCCAGGAAGGACAACCCATCCTGCCTCCTGACCTGCCTGGCTCTGCTTTATTCCGTTCCTGTTTTTCTAGCTCAGGCCCCCTGCCTCCGAGCAGCCTCCTCAAGGTGGCAGGAAATCTAACCAGGTCACAAATCTGCAGAGGAGCACCATTACCCATCACTGATCACCCTGAGATGAGCAAAACCTGGACCAGCATAGTCTCCCCAGGATGTCCACATTTACTAATATTTCTCCTTGGAGGTTTTAAGCAGTATGCTACAGACACAGCTTCCAAGGGGGCTGGGGGTCGTGTTTGCCTGTTTTTCTCTCCAATTTTCTCCTTTAGACCCAGCAGGAGAGATGACCCCTGTGGCAGGTACGACCGAGCTGCCACGCTGCAGGAAAGCACCCAAAGTGCAGGGCACTGCAGAACCCTCCTTCTCCTTTGGTGACCTACAAAGCTACAAATTGGGCCGCGCTCCTTTTAGCTTCGCTGGGGATGTAAAGAAAAGGAGGACTCACTCGTCTGAAAGCAGCCAACCGACCCGCCTTGCGTACCCTGGAGCCTCGGATCCTCCAGCCCCTGTGTCTGCAGGGCTTCTGGAAGGGCCCAGCCCAACCTGAGCATCCCCGAGCCCCTGCCAGGGGGCACTGGCCTGGCACGGTGCCTTCCTTGGCCTCGCAGCCCGGCTGAGCCCATGGCTTTTGTACTGTAACAGCTCTCCTCCTGTTACCAATGGAATCCTGGGCTGCGTAGGGAAGAGTGTGGCCAGGAGGTGGAGGAAGGTCATTCTCCCCCTCTGCTCTGCACTGGGGAGGCCACAACTGGAATACTGTGTCCAGTGCTGGGCTCCCCAATTTAAGGGAGACTGGGAACTACTGGGAAGAGTCCAGCACAGGGCAACAAAGATGATGGAGGGACTGGACCATCTCCCTGGTGACGAAAGGCTGAGAGAGCTGGGACTCTTTAGCCTGGAGAAGAGAAGGCTGAGGGGAGACCTTATTCATGCTCACAAGCATCTGAAGGGTGGAGTGAAGGAGGATGGAGCCAGACTCTTCTCAGTGGCTCCCAGTGACAGGACGAGGGGCAATGGGCACAAGCTGGAACATGGGAAGTTCCATTTGAATACGAGGAGAAACTTGTTTATGATGAGGGTGTCAGAGCCCTGGCAGAGGCTGCCCAGGGAGGGTGTGGAGTCCCCCTCTCTGGAGACCTTCAAACTGCGCCTGGATGCAGCCCTGAGTGCTGTGCTCTGGGCAACCCTGCTCTAGCAGGGGAGTTGGACAGGATGATCTCTGCAGGTCCCTTCCAACTCTGACAATTCTGTGATTACCATTCGGATGTTGCCTTCCCATTACAGAACATCTTTTGACACTCTCCAGCCCCATTCCCCTCATCATCAAAGCAGCTGGCAAAAAAACCCAGGAGACCAAGATGCAATCCCACCCACGTGCTCCCACCAGTCACTCTACAGCACCTATCAGATGAAGTAACAGCCACAGATTGAGCCAGAAATTAATCCCACAACTTTGACCCGCAGGAAATCGCAGCCATGAGCGCAACGACCAGTGGATCCAGGAGCCACGTGTGCACCAGGATGAAGGAGACTGCAGGGGCTGCAGAGCTTTCTGCTCGCGCTTGGCAGACTCAGTCACTCTTAATGCAATATTCTGCTTATTAAGAGAGATCCATAAAGAGCAAACCGCTGGCTGTGTGCCCTTCCCGGGAGGAAAAGAAAGCCTGTTGCTTTTAAGCCTCTTAGAAGCTGTTTCTCCTCTGCTTTCTTTTATCTTAGTGTGAGAAGCACAAAACCCGCCCCAGCCCATTTCCGACCGAGAACTCCATGGGGAGCTGGAGGGCACAGGGCTTCTTCTCCGCCCTGGACAAGAGCTGCCCGAGGACATCACTCACCTCCCTATCACAGAAGACCCTGCAGTATTCACTACCAAAAGCAAAGCAGCCGAAGCAGATGTACCCCTGCAAAGAGATAGTTTTCCTGAGCCCAGAGCGTGTTCCCGCTGGGAGAGCCCTTCTGGGTTGAAGCAGGTTGATGGTATCTGGGCATAGGTAGGTGGAGCTGGGATGATCCAGCCTTTAAACAAAAACCACGGCAGTATTTTGCATCAAGTCCCCAAAATCACATATAAAGGACTCTTGTTCTTTGTTTTACCCACTAGCTTTTGGTGAAGCTAACTTCCTTTGCTCCCTCTTGCCTTGTGAAAGAGAAACAAGACTTCTCCCCACAGCACCACCACAGCGTGGCGGACCTGGGGTCCGGTGGGAGCCCACAGCAGAGACTTCATGGCATGCAGAGGACACACCTGGGAGACTGTGCTTTGCCCCAGGGTCTCCAGCCACCCACATCAGCACGAGGAGCCCTTCTGCCCACACACTGCAAAGCTGCCCCATGTTAACCAGGATGGTTTATTACTGATGAACCGCCAGCACATTTCCGTGTCCTGAAAACAGCTTAGATCGAACTAGCTGTTCTCACATGGGAAGAAACATTCCCAAAGACCATAGAAATTGCACCCACACTAGGGCTTACTGAACTAACCGTGCTCACAGACCAGTTGAACACCTAACAGAAAAATAAAGAGCTTTACAAAAAATTTAGACTGAGTTTACCAAGCTTAAGTTCAAGATCTGATGGAATCACCAATGTCCAGTGCAGGTCCTTTGGGAGCAAGGACCCTAAGACACAAAAGGAGTTGGTTACCAGTAAAAGGATGGACAGAGGAGATGCTATTTCCAGCTAAAAATGCGTATTAGTTTTTCTTAACTGGAAAAACAGTTTTTACCGGCTCCTCTACTTTAAACTGACAACAGAAGATGAACCCACCACACAACTGTTGCAAACGCTGTGCCCGTTAAACACAGGAGATGAGCAAAGGGTTCCCACGGGCTATGGGGGTGGCAAACTGAGCAAGAACAAGTATCAGAGGACAGAGTGGACCTGCTGGATCAGCCCGTCCCTCTTTCCCTCTCTGGGGACAACATCCTTCAAGTGCCACCCATGCTGGCATGCTCTCTGACACGTGCTGCTGCAGCAGGGACAGCACAAAAGCCATGGTTACTCCTGGTCCTCCCTTCCCTACCTTCTCAGAACTTGTGCCTTCTAAGGGTGGCTCAGATTCAGTGTGGACACGAGGGACTAAGTCACAGCTGCGTGGGAGCCTTTGCATAGGCTGGGCTGGGGATTTGCTACAGGAAACAAAAGAGAAAAGATCCAGGTTCCCACGGCTCCCATTAGCTCTGTCAGGGCACAACCAGGAGGACAAGACTCCACCACAGCTCCAGGGACAGAAAGGGCTTGGCTGACCCCAGCTGCAGCTCCAATTCATGTGTCCTCCCCTCTGGCTGACTCCTTGGTCCACCCAGGGTCTCACTTCAGGCAGCTTCTGGGTGAGGAGAACAAGCAGCAGGTCTCCAGATCCCACCAGACCAGGGCATAGCTCCCTGCCCCGAGAGGTCTGCCTGAGGTCTCTCCACAGCAGCGAGTGCAGCCCGGAGCGGTGGGGCAGCACGCAGCCCTGCGTATGGCAACACAAGGCTTTTCTAATTCACCTCCTTCCTGCGCTCAGCAACCCCAGCTCTAGTTAATTAGGGATCCATACCCACAGTTCCAAAGCCCACAGTTCCCATTACACATCCAAAACCGGTGCCCACAAAGCTCTCCCAGCAGTGCTGAGAAGAGCTGATATGTTGGGGGTGTCCAGTGCTCCCCACTGGCTGTGTTTTCCTCTGCTACATCCCATGGGATTGCTGTGGAAACAGTCTGGGATTCAAACATGGCAAAAAGAAAGGTCTCCTGTCTGAGCTGCTCCCCAAACAGATGCGGTGGGCACGACTCCTTGGAAACAACTGAGCTGTGGTGTGCAGTGGGACCAGGGGACATCATGCCACCAGAACAGGTCCAAGCTAACACACCTCAAAACTGAGAATACCACAAAGAGGAGAATCAAAGGTAATCCCTGCGATGCTTGGAGATCCAAAGATTTGATTTGTTAGCGCTGTTCTTCCCAGGCAGCAGCTGCCTGCACTTCAGGCTGCTTCCTCCTGGATGAAATCACCAAGGGCAGGACAACAAATCCAAGGAGGATGGAGCTGGTTGCTGGCAAGTCTAACTCACGTGCGAGCCCTGCCGGTGCAGCGCTGGCCCCCGTGCAGCTCTGAGTCAGCCTTGCAGCGCAGCTGGGATCCGCTCCCTCCAGTAGAAACACGGCCCACGTCATGCTTCCTTGCTCCCTCTGCATCCCAAAACCAGAGACCTGCTCTGATCAGGCTTTGCTTTGCTTTGCCTACATGAGAAGTGGCTCCAGGAAGCAGCGTTTGCTCACACTCAGTCACCTTCAGTGATGTTGGCACTTCAGAAGCTGCTGCTGCGCATTTTTGGAGCTCTTCTCCCACCCCCCCCAAAATAAATTCTGATATTTAGAAAAGGAGAAAACATACTAAAATCAAACAAATAAATAAGAGAAAAGGATACGACCACTTCCAGCTTTGTTGCACATCAAACGGACGCAAATTTCTGCTTCTATGCTTTTGTAAATGCATCTTGAAAAGCATAGTGAAGAGCTCTGAAGAAGCTGGGCTCCCTCACTGAGGCCAGCCTCTTTCCTTTAAAAAAGGAACAGCGATGTGGCCAACAACAGCCCAGCTTTCCTAGTCCCAGGAAAGCCACCTGTGTGCCCCAGGATTCTACCTCCTCCAGAAACAGAGAAAATAGAGACCAGGAAGGCAGACAAATCTGCTAGGTATGAGCAGAAAAGACAGATCAGATGCTAGCAAAATGTTGTGTGACCGAAAGCCCCCTGTTAAAAGGGTTTTAGGGGTAGTAAGAAGAGATTGAAGTGAGCAGGAATAGATGAGAGGTGGACAGAGCCATGCCCTGACCCTGGCAATCACAACAGCCCTGCATTTCTGAGCAGCATCTCCGAAGCCCAGCCTGGACCTGCTCTGCAGCATGTTCTCTGGATCCCACCAGTGCCAGAGAGCACACCGGGGTGGCTGCCCTCTCCATGCACACGCTGGCTCCCGCACAGCTCGCCGGGACATGGCTCAACTCCCACGGCTCCTGAAAGCACCACATGCAATCCACAGCACAGCTCTTACCTTGAAAGGCAAGACAGCAAAAATCCCTGCTGAAAAAGCAGTAGCCGTTGTTACTTCTGCCTGGTTTTTAGGCAAAAAAAAAAAAAAAAAAGAGATGTTTTCCCTGCAAGGGAGCCAAGTTTCCGCCTCAGCCTTGCCTCTTCCCATGCGCATTTGCTGTGCCTCCAGCCTGCACAGCACCTCCCCAGAGCCAGGAGGGAAGGAATAAACAGCAGACAGTGCTGCAGCCTCCTTTAGGAAGAGGATGGCCTGGCAATCCTTGACCAGGCGTCATGTATCCCCCTCCTTTACCCTGCTGTTAACCCCAGCAGCACCTCCTCAACTGTATCATCCTGGTCCTGGGCAAGGCAGCAAGAGGGCGCATGCCTACAGCACACTCAGGCAGATGGAAACCCACGTTAAGGACTAACAGAAAGGTCTGCTCTTTTTCCAAGCGGCTCAGCTGCGTTTCCCCAAGCGCAAACCCCACGCCTCTGGCACCGCTGCCAGGAAGCCCAAACCCACCCTGCAGAGTCAGCCAGGCTGCTCGCAGAACGAGCGGATTTCTCCCCACGCTTCTGCAGGCAGATTCCGGCTACAGTAAACTGATGCTTCCAGGAGGATTAGGCTCTTCCTCCAGCGCAGGGATGGAGAGCTCTACTGGCAAAACAGGACAGAAGTTGTCCTTTAAAACAAAGGACTGCCTGAGGAGAAGGCTATTCACCATCCATCCCAGCTACAGTAGGCAGCCAAAGCTCCCCTGTCTGCTCTACAGCACGTGAATCTCCAGAGGAGCGTCCTCATTGCAGTCATTTACCCCGGGGCCTCGGCCATGCTGCCTGACCTTCCCTGTGCCACCGTAACCTGGGAGGCAAATCAGCTAAAAGCAGGATCCTCGCTGGAAGCCAGGTGCTGTCTCCAAAGCAAGATTTCCCAGGGTATTAAATCCAAAGCCCAATCAGATAATCTCCAAGATGCAGCCCAGGCTCAGCTGTCCTCAGCCGGAGACTCAAATTACTGCGTCGCACAGCAGCTCTTTATGGATACCAGGAAAACCAGCCACAAAATCCCCCCTGCTTAAGACAAGGATGGTTTATCTGCAACACCCACAAAGGGTTATGTGCGGGAGGAGCATTTGTCAGGACCTGCTGCCGCCTCTGGGATTCTCTCCAGTGCTATTCGCCTCCAGATGGGCTGACCAAGTGCTTGCTGGCTCTCCACAGCAGGGCTGCAGAAACAGCTTTGCCAGGACCTGGTTAACCTGAATATTTAAAGAAAAAACAGCTGAAATTAAAAGAACAAACTGGGGTAGCTCTTTGCCCTCTGCCCCAGCACAGAGCCGTGGGAAGCATCACGCGTTTGCAGAGCTTACCGTGCCCAGCAGTGACATCCCCCAAGGGCCAAGAGGGGCTGTGAGGGACCCTGTGAGGTACCAGTGCTGAGAGGCCACTACCCCACGCTTCCAAATTGAACCCTTACACATTTAGGGGCACCAGGGAAGGCTCAGACATGCACAGAGCGCTCTGGACCACCAGGGCAGCTAAACTCAACCCCCAAAAGACAGTTTTCTAAATACAGAGCACACCTGTAGCCTTGCAGGTTGCTGCTGGCCAAGGTGCTCCCAAGCACTCCCAAGGTGCTTTCTGTTCACACCTCACCAGCTGGTGACCCAGCCTCAGGAGAGAAGACAGACTACAATATGCCAGGTGTTCTCACAGGTGCAAAGATGCGATTTAAAAGAAACTAAGCAGAGTTCCTCTGTCCTTTAGCAATCCATTCCAGAGAGACTTAAGAGAGAAAAGGAGGGTGCCACAAGCCAAATCCCTGGGGAACCAGAGAGCTTTTCTGTGAGACTTTCACTGAAGTTCACAAACAGTCCAAGCTAACACTTGATAACATCCATGGGAAAGCACCCAGCAACATCAGCAGCTGCTGCCTGGAGTCCTGTGCATCTACTTAATTCCTCCCCCGAGAGAATAAATACTGCATTACATCATCCAATTGATATCTAGTTAATTATGTTAATAAACAGCACAGTCTCCAATAATGTAGAGCGACTAAAACCAACATCTACTCCAATGGCAGTGTTTTACTCCAAACTTAACTGTGCCACAAGATGAG
>VXBW01002838.1:227-10692 GCA_013400375.1 Thinocorus orbignyianus | reverse complement strand
CACACACACACACACACACCGTGAGTCCCTACCACTCCCAGCACTTGGGGCTTTAGAGATTAGGGCAACCTGGAGTTTCTCCATGGACCACCCCCCTGATTCCTTCAGAGCCCACCAGCTCGCCCAGCGCTGTCACAGACGGCGGTGGCAAGTTCTGCTCTTCAGTCACCTACACGAACAAGTGTCTCCTGCTGTCACAGTCTGCTCCCTGCCCATTCCCACAGCACCTCCCAGTTCTCGCATAGAGAAGATGAATACAGGATGATTACCCACTACAATTCACAGCACAACTCAGAATTTTATAGATCTCCTTTCCAAAACTATACTAAAAATATTTAATTCCTTTATTCACCCCTTTTTTTTCATTACTCCCTCATTCTATAGAATTTTTTTTGAGAGAAAGTCAAATAATACAGCTCCATCGTCACTGAATCAAACTGATTAGATGTGTGGCTTCCATTAAATAACAGAGCAAGCTCCAAGGGAGGAGGAAATTAGAGTCAGAGAGGATCAGCACTTTTGTGGAGATGTAGCCACATTTCAGTTTCAGAATTAATCAGAGCCCAAGAGCCTATTCAGAATTCCCTTGCAGATTTTGCCACACAGTGAAATAATTTTGAATACACTGGTGGTGATTCCAGATTCCTTTTATCACTATATCCAAGTGATACAGAAAACTGGTCATGGTACTAATGTTTTCTTATCCAAGGCACAGCACCAGCTTGCCATAGGACTGGCTCCAGTCTCCAACACCATTAGCATTTTCTGTTCTCCCAGACAGCCCTGCCTTGGCGCCAGCGAAGCTGCTGACATTTAGATTTAACAGGTACAGTGTCACCTTGCTTTTTTTTTTTTTTTTTCTCTCCTGAGGACTAGTGAGAACCGCACTGTGTCACTCCGTTTTATTTAAGGCCCTGGTTTGGAGCTAAGCAGGAGTGTGTGTCTAGAGTCTGAGATCTCTCCCAAGCCCTGCTACCTACAAGGAGGACCCACATACCTCCAGACACATGTCCTCTGTGCTGAGGCCACTCGTCCCACTCACCTTCCTGCCCCTATGGCATGATCAGACCTTCCCTTGTCCAGACCAGGACCTCTCTTGGGGTGGCCCAGGGCTAGCGTGGGGCTCACACATCCCACAGCAGCTCGAGAGGAGGGGGGCACCCTGTACCCCCTGCTCCCAAGCCCAGCTCATCTGAGCTGCTCACAGGCCTATGACAATGTCTCAGCTCACAGAGGGGGAAACCCCCTGGGTTAATCATCAGCCACCGAGTGTGCCTAGCGCTGGGACATCTCCAGCAGCACCATGGTGGCTCAGAGGGAGTGCTGCGATGCACCGCTGAGTCACACACAGCTCCTGCTGGTCCCATTTCTCCCCCCAGTTCCAGCCAGCCTTGGCTAGTCTGCACTGACCTCCCGGTCCCGGAAAGTTATTTTCACTCCAAAGCATTTTGTGACTTCAGTTTCAAGCTCCTGCCAACTCCTTGGTAACCCCTTCCCCAAAACTCTGCTTGCTCAGAGGCAACACGCAGAAGTCCTGCCAGGGGAGATAAGGAGGACATGCAAAGACACATCGTGAGCCTGGCTCACTTAAACATAAGCAGATCTGACAAGAACATTGACCAAAATTCCAATCAGCCGGCCAAGTTCAGCAAGATCTGCAATCAGGCACGCAGAGCTTTGAAAAGAAGAGCAAAGGAAGAGAGATGATGTCCTCATACCCCTGCAGGCCACAGCTCCAGGAACAGCACGTGTGGGACATCACCTGGAGATGCACAGCACTGACTCCAGAAGCACAGATAAAGCAAGCAGAAAACCTCTCGCCGAAAATACAGACACTGCAGCTGGATTCAGAGCAGCCCTAATAGACAGCAACACATCTCAAGTCCCTGCTCCAAGCTTTTCTAAACCCTTTCTCTGCGTCTCTGTCCAGGAAACATCTCACCACTTTACTGTTGAACTAGAAGTATCGCTGGTCAGAGGGCTTGAACAGTCCTACGGCTGGGTCACTGCCCTCACAGCAGAGGATGAGGCTGGTGAAAATTCAAGTGCATAATACCAAGCTGTCCCCAGGGCAAGCAGACAGCTCAGCTGCTCTGGAGGATGCAGGACTGAAATCCTGAGTCCAATGGAGACAGAGCAGCTCCCACAGCAACGACACCAAACAGGCCGGGAATGGCTTTCTCTCTCATCAAAATAGCCCATCGGCAGCTCAAAACTGAGATCCCACCGCGCTAGTGTGTCCTGAACCATGGCACCCGAGAGGGAAGCTGAAACCCTGAGTGTGGCAAAAATAACAACACCCATAGCTTGAAGCCAAAAACTTTGGGGGAACCCCTATTCCCAATGTGCAAATAGATGACACGTCTGTGGAAGGGCTAAACCAGCCTGGAAGAAAAGCTGATCTTTTAACGGCAATGGAAATGGTGTCTAGTCCCAGCTTCACTCTCTTGCTCAAAGACTATGTGAAGATTTTGGAGGGGCCGAAAGGTCACAGAGAGCTTGTGGGAAGAGCAAGGTGAGCTCACCTCCTGTGAGCATGTCCTTAAATACCATAAAGCAGAATAAAGGTGTTAAGTTAATTGGAAGACAAACTGAACATGCCTTTAAGAAAAAGGCAGCACGGACACATCAGCAGCAGCTCTCTATCCAGTGGTCAGTTAGACACACAAGCCCAGAGGAGTTGGCAGCAGTGTGGAAATCCCACCATGACTGCTCTCCTCTGTGTCCTTCCCTCCGACACACCCCCTTCTGTCACGCATTGGGTGACTGGAACCTCCAAGGACCACAGAAGCATCCCAGGTTGGAGAGTCACCACAGCAGAGGTACAGCGTTGGCTTTGGCCCATGGTTTCTTCCCTAAACAATGCTGCGTTGAATCCCAGGGGCTGCCTTGCCACTCTTAAAAGGGTGACCTGCTACATGTTTGGAGGAACAATCAATAAAATTCAATGGACTGATTTTTCCTTCATCACCAGCCAGAAATCTTATCTCAAATTAACAGCACGACACTGAACACAGATATCATCTATCATTTAAGTTATCTGCTGTGGATGGAGCATGAGTGGATTTTACAGCTGCAGTAAGCAGGGCTGCCTACATCACAACTTATTTATTCTCAGAAAGGCTAATTTAATCTGGCAATGGATGTTCTCAAAGCCTCCTTGCACAGAAAAGCTTTTCTCTTGGTTGGCTTAACAACAAGACAGCATATCCAAAAACGTGGAGGGATGCTAAGGAAGAACACTACCCTTGTGTTTCAAGTCCTCTAGTACTCGTCTGAGAAATTTCTCCTGGTAACCACAGACTCTGAGAAAACATAGAGTGCCTCTGTTTTTTTAAGATGACAACTGTGTTTTCAAGGGAAAATACGCAACAACCCAGGCTACTTCCCCCTTGCATACAACCATGTCTTGACAGAAAGAGCTGTGCTCTCAGTAAAACTAAAACCCAAGAAAGATTGCTTCGTATTAGACACCACACTCATTTCCAAACACCTATCTACATAGTGAGAGTGGGGGGCAGCACGCCTGACCCAGGGTGTACTACCTGACAGAAAGGTGATTTTCCCCAGCCTGAGCTACAGAGGAATAAGTTTCCAAGGAAATTCAAAAGCCCTCCTTTTAAGAAGCTATGTGACTGCATCATGAAGCATTTCAGAGAGAGCATCCTTCGAATTTCCAGCCTCTGCCATCCACTGGAGGGGCAATAGCTAATTAAGCTTTTTTACCTTGTTTTTAAATGTCAGTTTCTATTTTCTCCTTACTTGTGAAAATATGCACAGAGGCAACAAGCACCCAAAGTTGCTCTTAACCATCTGAACCCGAGTGTGCTGTCCCTTAGCTCTGCAACGAGAGTCACCATGTCACCTGTGTTGTATGGACACAGCATGAAGAAATGGTCCTCAGCTGGATCTACCCCTTGCAAGATAGATCACTGGAGAGCCAAGCCTTGGAATTAGTGGGGCTAAAATGAGGGGGTTTAAAGAATTACAATAGAATCCAAACCAGGATAATTCTTCACACTCTTAGGAGCGTCACCATCATTCTGCTGCAAAAGGAAAGCTGTTACTGTGCAAGGATCACAGCCTGGATCATGCCCTTTGGTATGAGGGCAAGAACAAGCCCCAGATGACGACCAGCAATTGAGGATGATTCAGGAATTCGGGAACAAGGCAAAAATCAGAGGGAAGCAGAGGACTAAGACAGGCCAATGGAGAAAAAAAAAAACAACCCGAACACCACAACGCTCCCCTTGTTCCTATCTGTCAGGAACTGCTGTCCCAAGAATAGCCTATTCAGAAACCAGGAAACTCAGAGAACAGCAGGGAAGGGCTGAGTCATAGCCACTTGGAAAAAAAAAACAAAACCAAACAACACAAGCCCCAACCAATCAAAAAAAAACCAACCAAAACCCCAACCACAACAAAACAACCCAAAAGGGAAGGAGAGAAAACATGGACAGCAACTGCTCTGGGTCTTGGAGATATGAACAAGCCAATCCAGAAGACACATTAGCCAATCTTTATTTTTCAAAGCTCTGCAACCACACGGAACTGCCATAGAAAGCAGCTGACCCTCCCTCTGCTCCTGGGAGGCAAATTTAGCTCTGGCTGAATCAGGTAAAATTGGTGGTGCTTCCCAGCACCAGCCTCTCAGTGCAACACCCACTCACCCAGGCACTGCTCCGTGTTTATGCCCCGATTTTTGCATTTATTTGTACTTCTACAGCATTAGTATCCCACCATCACAAAGACTTACAGGCTGGACAAATGCTTTCCATGTCGGGGATGCTATCAGCAGAGGGTGGGGAACCCTTTTCCTTACCCACACTGGAAGGGCAGGAGGTAAAGCACGACTTGGATGGGTTTCCTACAACTCTGTGGAAGCTGCGGAGCAGAAGACCAGTTGCTCCCATCTCACAGCCAGCCTCAGCACTGCCCATCTGGCCCCCGGGATGGCCAGGCTAAGGTTAAGTTTTGCTCAAGTCTTCCCACGTGACAGTCTTTGTTCTGTGACCTAAATGAAATCAATTTTGCAATAATTCTTCCCGGGAACATAATCTTATTCTCTCACCCATAATCTAAAAGATAATACCTGCTCTCCAGCTGCTGGGCTCTGGGAGGAAGCACAAGGAGTTTCTGAGCAATGAGGGCTTATTTTTAATACAATTCTTTAGCTGCCCCTCACAAACTAGGGAGGGGGCTATATCTTTTCAATCATACAGCTGTGCTTTGAAATATGTTTGGGAAAAAAAACACTCACCTTCAATTCATTTTATCTTGCACTGTGAGGTTCTGTGAGATTAAAGATGCAAAAGTAAGAAGTGGGAAGACCCTGTGAGTCTGTCCCTGCAGGGAGCAGGCTGACTGCACCTGCAGTCCCCAGACTCTGGCAGGTAATACGTACTCACGTGTAACTGTCCCTTGGCCAACACATCTTGTTGCAGTAAAAGATTTAATTGTCAGGGTTTCTTTTGTAAAGAAACATGCAGTAGATAAAATTTTGGGACATCAGCGTTCACCAAACCAGTACTGGCTGAGATCTGGAGTGATGTGGGAAGCGTACTGTGTCTACACTGCCCAACAACAAGAGAGAGTAACCCTCTGCGCTTTTCCTTTTTACATCTATAAAGTCGTTTTAGTCAGAGGGCTGTATTTCTGTGGTGTTGTGGGTTGTTTTTGGTTTTTTTTTCAGGGAGCCAGTATAAACCCTGTGGGGGGCTCAGAAAGCCTAACTTACCCCACCACAGCAGTCAATAGCCTCCCTCTGCAGCCTGCACAGATCCTTGAGCCTCCCACCACCCGTGCCAGGCAGGGCAGGGGAACGCACCCTGCGGAGAAGGCAGCTCCCAACCTCTTCCCAGGACCAGGACCCACTGGGATAACAACAGCACAAAGTCTTTGCACGCTGACCTAGCCTTGATACTAACTCCCACAACAGGAGCTCAAGGAAAGTGTCCCAAAGCAAACAGACTCTCACAGTTCAGATTGCAAGTAAAATCCTTCTCCGTGACCATGCAATGCATCAAGTAAATAAAAATACACCACAGCACAGGACAGGCATGTACCACAGTATGATGCAACAGATAGAATTATTATGATTGTAAGATAGAATGCCAGATGAAACAGTAAGCGTGTAACCTTAACGGTAGGATGTTCCTTCCATAAACACATCTTCCAAAACTGTTAATAGGTAGCCAGCCTGTTAGGGCAAGGTAGAGATTTTCTTTCCAAATGCTGAGGCTGGGTATGAAAGAAGGGCTGGGGACATACACAATAGGCAATGCCTACCTGCACTCTGGTTCAGGGCAGAGGGACCAACATTTCAGCACAAAGGCTCTCTCTTAAATTATCTATAAGAGAACTGGGCATTATTCCATCTTCTTAATGTATACAGGAAGTAAAGGAAACCTGTTACCAACGCAGAGTTACCTGACTAATCACAATAGGTAATAGAGGAATATATGACTTCATTTGCACAGAAAGCCCCAGCTCATTTCTTCATTCTTTGATCATCTCAGGTTCCATCACACTAAGAGGTACAGAGTCGAACACATGCAGCCAGCAGCTGTTCTTCACAATTCCTAAAATGCCAATTACACTGCCATCTTTTGGGGTTATGTCTTGTCTTTTCTCACTCTAAATTCAGGCCTGCTAGGAGAGTTCAGATTAAAGATAGATGAGGCTTTTCGCGGGAAGTGTGCAGCATGAAGCAGCTTCCTTCTTACCTCCATCCTCTCCCCAGATCTCTGACCAGCACAGACCTGCTGCACTCCCCAAGCTCTCAAACCACCACAAATACAACAAATTTTAGACTGCAGCCACAAAACAGCTCCAAATGGGCAAGCCCAAAGTAAAACTTTAACAACAGCCAAGTGTTTCCCCGAGCCTTTCATGCCAGAAGTAAAAATTGCGCTCCCCCTGACTCAGAGACTTCATACTGTTGAGAAAAATGGAGTGTGGTTTCCTACAGTATCTGTTCTAATTGTGTTCCCTTTGATCAGAGCAGGAGATACAGCCTTTGCAGAGCAGGCAAAGATCTGACACTGCTTATGAAAATCGCGCTGCTTCTCCCTGGTTCCAAGACAGATACCGGGCGCCAATCAGAAACAACAGGAAAACAGCAAGGTGAATATCACATGCCAAGGCAGAAGCTGCTCATCATGTGTTTTTTGAAGGAAACGATGGTATGTACACATCTGCGATTGCAAACTTGTGTGCTCTGGTGCCTTTCTCTCACACCTTCCAGGGTGTCAATCGGTTTCAGTCTAGAGGACTCTGCCTGCATAACAGATGCAAAATCTTACTTGGAAGCAAAACCAACGAAAAACCTCCAACAATTTGCAGAACAGCTGCAAAAACCACCACAAACCATCACTTTTACTGTATCAGGGAGAAGGGAAGGGTCCTGTAGAATTAAAGTATTTCCTTTCAGAACATCATTGCCTGCTGCTAAGAGCTGTGAAGTGTGTCAGCATCTATTTGTTGTTTCCCAGCTCTCCTGCCGTCCCTATTTCCAGCAGCTTCGCATACACCAGTCTGGGAGAACACCTTCTCAAGGTATATTCAGTCTTGCTGCCTTCATTAATATTTTAATTTCTGTATTACAGAAATACTATTTTCTCCTTGTCTCACCTGGCAGCCATCAATCTTTTCCTCAGGTTGGTGCAAAACCATGTAAACGTAAACGTGAGCCTGCATGCAGAAAAACTATTGCTGGACCCACGGCATGTTGGGCATACATACAGAGGTGTGGTAATAGCAGCAAAAGTGATGTAGGGTCTGCAATGGGGCTACACAAAAAACCCTATTAAAAGGAATGTAAAAACTTAAGCTTCTTTCAATCTAGGATATCCTCTCCTGATTAAAGCAATTACAAGAAATCAAATGTAGGGCTTTACAATGGCATTGCAAACAGATGTAGAACACCTGATTTCATACTCCTCCTTACCCATAAGCAAGAAAATGGTCTTGGATCTGCGCAGGTATTAGAAGTCCATGGATTTCCTTCTAAAACCACTCATGCCCATACTGGAAGATCTCTGCATCGACCACATCCTTTAAGTACAAGTATTCATCTGCTAAATTCACATCTAAAGGGGACAAAAAGCTACTCTTTTACATTAGTAAAGTTGTTTTCATCCCTTCTCTCGCTATGTTAGTGATTAACACTGCCAATGAGAACAGTTTTGCAAATGACAGCACTGTGCCAAGGACCCAAAGCCCCCTAAAACACGTCCCATATGACTGTGGTGGTCCCCAGGGTCTGGCCCCTGGCAGAATGCCCTTCAACACTAGCTGCACTTCCAGAGCTCATCTGCCAGTTGTGCTCCATCCAGAAGGAAAGCTTTGCATCCCTGCGTGATTTCCCATGCACAGAAAGCATGGCTGATTAGGGGACACCCTCCCTCTTTTCATAACAGCAGCTGAGATAGAGCTTCAGCCAGAACAGAAACATGAGAAACAGAATTTGAGGTGCAGGACCTGTTGAGGGAACACAAAAAGAAACTCAGCACTGTTTTCCATCTTCTTAAGAAGGGCTCAGGTTCTGAGGGAGAAGCTCCCTCTCTATTAACTGTCCCAGTTGCACCTCTGGCAAGATCTTCTGGTATTTAGCATACTAACATGGACATCCCCTCTTCCAGCATCTCCTTGAGTGCAGCCCTGAGAAGACACAGCCACTGAAACCCCACTGTCCATACAAGAGCAGCTGGGGAGGACCGAGCATGCTTGCTCCACCTGGCATCGCTTGGGGAACATCTGGCGACGTTGCCCCATCACCCTGTCCTTGTTACAGCCTCATCCCCCATCTGTCCCCAAGCCACACCACTAGACAGACTCGTATCAGCTCCTGAAGTTGTTGCTTCCCTGACTCCAAGCAGGAATTCCTTCCTCGCGTAACACCTAAGGAGAAGGGAGCAGGTACATGGCTAAACGCTTCCGTGAATTTCCTGGAGCGCATGGACATTGTTCCAACATTGTTACAGAGAAGCCTTTGGAAAGGGAAGTTTTCAGCCTGTGCTTTCCACAGTTTGTTTAGTTCCTAAAAATGAATGAATGACATACTGTGGTTATATATTACACTACCTAATACTCACTCTAGTTTCCCCTAGTTTCCCCTACTGCCTATTCCAGTCACACACTCTGGAAAGCAGAAGGGCCCCTGCTGAAATGAAAGCCCCACTCTTCAAGCACAGCGGTTGAAAGGGAACAAACAAGAGGGTATCTTGCATATTCACAAAGCGTTTCTCAGCAAGTTTTACATACAGCCCCAAATCACTATAATTATCGTTTAAAACATTTCTATTTAAAATCATTGTGCCTGACCTAGTCTACCACCTGGTATTTTAGGCTCAGCCTGAAACGTGACAGCCGCTGGTCCCCTCACCAGTTCTCACTGGTGCACAGAGACTGTCTCTGAATGACTTTTCCAGGGACGCCTTGGGCCAGGGGGCACACACTTATGCTTGCAGCAACTTGGAGAAGTTTAACCTTGAGTGTGACTCCTGCAGATAACTCAGAGCATGCCAGCATGGCAGTGGCCATCCCAGCCTGCCTGTTCCTGATCCCCTGCAAGGTCCTGAAGCTCTTCCCCAGGTCCCAACCCTCATCCCTCCATTTAGCAGCAATCACAAACCCCTGTGCTTGTCACCGAACAACCCAAGGCTGCCTTAACAGCTTCTACCCTCTTGCCTCTCCAGTCCCCTTGGGAAGCAGAACCAAGATCTCACTTAAAGACCTCCCAGCCTCCCGCTAACATTTATGAGCTGAATGACCTCACCACCTTTCACACTGCCAATGTACCAATGGGCAATATTATCCCCAACATCATCATCATTTCTCTTTCAGCTTCTCAAACTTCTTCCAGCTCCTCTAAAACGGGCTCACCATTCCCGAAGGCTGAACAGGCAGCTCCTGCAGAAGCTCATCTCTCCCAAGCAGGGATGACTGCAAACACACACATTTGTACCTCAGCGTGGCCCCCTCTCCCTGGGTAGCAGATCATATTTGCTCTTCTCACGGCTGTGCCCTGCTGGCAGCTCCCAGCCCTCCTCTCTGCAAGCCAGCACCACCTTGGTGAGGCCAGAGCGCTCCCCTTACAGCGGAAAGTCTTTCCCCAAGTACATGCCCTCGCTTTCTGTCCGATTAAATTTCACCCCGGCGCCCGCTGCTCTACCCTCCCTGATCCTCCCGCCTCAACCGTTCCCTGCACTGCTGAAGGTACAAAAGCTGAAGCTTTATAAGATTTTATCAGCCTTTCGCGTCTCTGCGGACAGCCCAGGACTGCCTTCCCCTCTCCCCGGCCCACATCGCCCTCCATCCATACCTCTTCTCTTCGCAGCAATCGCTCCAGCTCCCCAGACCTTTTCTCTGTACGGAGAAGTGAGATCCTCCTTCAAGGAGTTAACTGGGGATTTATTTCCATCCCTTTTTAGTCTTACCGGCGGTGTATAGTGCTGGACTTCCC
>VXBW01002837.1:202998-233968 GCA_013400375.1 Thinocorus orbignyianus | reverse complement strand
AGCTTACTGGGAAGAAGGTGTTTTCCAGCCATAGGCAGTGTATAACACAGCACCAGAACTGAGGAATCTGGCTTCAGGTGTCTGGATTCTCCATAACACCCTCCAAGTGTGAGGACAGTGTGTTTGCTGGGACAGAAAGAAGCAATTCATTGTGCTGTGGTTGATGTTGTACCTTATTTGTTTCATTTTTACTCTCAGTGCTTGAAATAAGCTGTTGAACCTGCTCTCTTAATGCAAACAGAGAAGCAGAGGCTGAAGAGGTTGGTTTGGTTCCTCAGCTTGCCTGCCAGCCCTCATTTCACTTTGCAAAATACCCAGAGCTTTCTGCAGTGGGAAATTGTCAATAGATGTGTGATAAGAAATAATACAAAATAATACCTACAAATTCACCAAATCTAATCCCACCAGAGAGTTTGTCAGGGAGAGTAGCAANGGACTCCAGAACTGGACACATGCTGAGAAGGATGCCTGGGAAACTGTCCCAGGGTCAGCCCTCTGTTCTGTTGAGCATCCACTGATCCCTGATCTTCAGTAAGGAAAAGCTACAGACGTTCTTTCTGCATTAGCACAAACTGAAAACCTGGGAGAGGTGGGTTCTAATTCCATTTTCCTGAAGAAGTTTTTTGCATTCATGCAGAAAATTGATATTAACCTGTTTGTGCTTCTTAACTAGCCTGGAAAGGGAAGTTACTTGATTTTCAAAAGAAAAAGGTGGAGTGAAGCAGAAAGCTCAGCACGCTGGTATCTATCTCCTTGTGGATGAAGAAGAATTTGTTGCCTCATATTCAGGGGTCCACCGTAAAGAGTAATTTTTTTCTGATATAGGGATGAAATGGCCTTTGGAAGTATCATCATCGACTATACAGAAGCCTAGGCAACTTGGTGTGTATGCTTCAGAGGACTAATACGATGTGAAATGGATTAATGTAGTTTTTCCCCATCTCTGTCTCCTTCAGTTGCTCGTGGCCTCGTAGACCTGGAACCCGTTAGCAAGGAAAAATATGGGCAAACTCAAGATATAGGGTTCATTTCTAGATAAAGTAGCCTGATTTGGCAGTGCCACTATTCACAGCATGGTTAAAAGTATTCTGAGATGGGGGTGTCCCCAAACAGTGCATTGCAAACTAGGTCCAAAATACAGGTTATGGATATATTTCTTGTACAGGTGGTGAAACCAAAGTTGCAGGATTATGTAGGAGACAGACCATGAAAGCATTTTCATTTCTTTTAGAAAGTGGTTACCAATTTCAGCCTTTTAGAGCCTGGCACCCAAGCCTTCCCTCATTTCTGCCTGAGCTTTCTGATTGATCTGCCCTCCAATCTGCTCCATGTACTCAAGGAGCACTTGGCATGAAGCAAGTATTAGCTGATACTAGAACTACTATAGGAACCTATAGGATTACTCTTCATACTTACACAAAAACCAAACTGAGAGTGATTACTGACACTATGGTAGATACCAGAAGACAATACTCATTCATGGTCTTAAATAAGTTTTCTATTGGTCTGCAGAAAATCAGGAATGCAAGTAATTTAAGCAATTGTTAATGGCATTTGTGTATCTAATTAATTCTTCAGGGTGCAGTCTGTGGAAAATCAAGTTAATTGTGTCACGGATTGCCACGTTGGTCAGGTGTTTGCATGATGCTGTGGGAAAGGCTTGTTTTGGAACATATCGTTCTGCCATCACAAGAATGGTAAACTGTACAGAAATTTGCAGGAGCACAGTTCTTTCCTGTGAGGGTGGTGAGGCACTGGAATAGGTTGCCCAGGGAAGTTGTTGATGCCCCATTCCTGGAAGTGTTTAAGGCCAGGCTGGATGGGGCTTGGAGCAACCTGCTCTAGGGAGAGGTGTCCCTGCCCATGGCAGGGGGGTTGGAACTTGATGATCTTTAAGGTCCCTTCCAACTCTGACCATTCTGTGATTCTATGATAATTACCTTTGCAGAGGAGCTTACTGGGAAGAAGGTGTTTTCCAGCCATAGGCAGTGTATAACACAGCACCAGAACTGAGGAATCTGGCTTCAGGTGTCTGGATTCTCCATAACACCCTCCAAGTGTGAGGACAGTGTGTTTGCTGGGACAGAAAGAAGCAATTCATTGTGCTGTGGTTGATGTTGTACCTTATNTCTGGTGGGAGGTGTCCCTGCCCAGGGCCGGGGGTTGGAACTGGATGATCTTTAAGGTCCCTTCCAACTCTAACCATTCTATGATTCCCCTCACCCTTTCTGAAGGTTGCAAGAGGCTTCCCAAAATCCGCTAACAAAGATTATCTATATTGGAGTATGAAAAAAGCCACAGCTACAGTGTGCCAAAGTGAAACAGCACAAGGGATCATATTTTTTCTCCATCATGCTGTCTCACAAAGGCATTTATTTTGCCCACCAGGTTATACCACGAAGAAGGATTTCAAATATGAATTCCCAGACCAACCCTACTGCTTACAACTGTCACCCTGCCCATCACAGCCAGGGGTTCTGGTAGAGTGAAACGAGGATAACATCAGCACAGTGTAATCAAAGTGCTTTTGGCATCATGGTCATAGGATGCCCCCAACCCAGTTAGCAATGGGGAAAATAATTATTGATGAATTTTGTAAGGCACAGAGATAGGCAGTGAATAATGGAAATCAGCCTGCTCATCTTTGCTAGGAAGGTTTTCTGATGGTTCTAGTGAGTTAAGTAGTACTTTCTTCTTTTTTTTCTTTTAATGAATCATGTTAATCTCATGACATAATTAGAAGCACTCAAGAAATGCATTCATTTTCCCTTTCTCCAAAGGAAAAATTCATGTCAGTTCTTTCAAGTGTGAGACTCTTCATTAAAGAATGACTCTGTGTGTTCAGGTCCTGCTTTAATTACGTCTAACAGAACTCCAGCTCTGATACCGAAATAGATAAATACTTCTCAAAGGGAAGATGAAGCTGTGCAGACTACTGAATCGTCTGGAGTGCAAGAGATCACATTTCTGAGAATGAAAGGAGAAGGTTTTTGTGTGGCACTGACAAAAGTTATCATTAACTGAATTTTTTGATCTCTCCTTCCCAGAACATCTTCCTCTTGGAAGTACAGGTACCTTGGGTTACTTTTTTCAGTCTATTTCTACTGAATCATAGAATCATATAATGGTTTGGGATGGAAGGGACATTCAAGATCATCGAGTTCCAACCCCCCTGCCCTGGGCAGGGACACCTCCCACCAGAGCAGGTTACTCCAAGCCCCATCCAACCTGGCCTTGAACCCCTCCAGAGATGGGGCAGCCACAGCTTCTCTGGGCAACCTCTTCCAGGGTCTCACCACCCTCACAGCAAAGAATTTCTTTCTAGTATCTGATCTAAATCTCTTCCTCTTCCAATTTAAAACCATTACCCCTCGTCCTATCACTGCATTCCCTGATAAGGAGTCCCCCCCAAAATGTACATAAGAAAGCAGTGAAAAATCAGAGATTGAGTGGGATATTTGAAGCCTGTTTGGGCTGAAAGTTTTGCTGTGGGAAGGAAATAATTTTTAACTAATCAAAGAAGCTGAAAACTAGTTTGAAATCTCTTTAATTTTCCTTTCCTTCTTTCTCTTTTCTTTTTTGTTTATTCTGTTTTGGTTTGGTTTTCTGTCAATGAAACTTCCATTGCAAACTAACCTCAAGTTTTTACGTTTTCAGTCCTTGGATTAGAACCAACTGAGAGGACATAGGTGTGCGTAGGCTTTTTTACCTGGCTCTAAGCTAAAAGCCGGTGGCCACCTTGCCCAGTCGGTGCCTGCATGCGTCAGCAAGGACATCACATGCTGGGGCTGTTTCACAAATGACTTAGGCACAGAAATAGCCAGCAGGTCACTGAAGGACTTCACCAGCAGCAGATCACTTAATCAGACTTTGCGATCCTCCCCCCGACGCTGCCACCCGAGCAGTGCCAGCCTCCACAGGCGCAGTCATAGGCCTGGCTTATCCCGGGATTGGGCAACACAGCCAACACATAACAAAGATTATCAGCGTGGAGGAGAACTCTGGTAGATTATGAGGTTCCAGGGTCTGCACAGCTGTGATATGCATCCCTTTCCATCCTTCCTGTCTCCTCTTTGATTTCGGGGTTGTGGGTTGTTGGGATTTTTTGCTAGAAGCAGCTCAAGATATTCCTTAGAAGTCTCTCCTCAAAAAGAGACGTGTGTCTTGTTTGCTTTGTTGGGGAAGCTCATGACAATAGGAAATGTCATGGGAAAATAGACTGAATGCTTGAATAATCCACAGGGTTAACTATGGTTTGACTGTGATGTTCATGCCTTTCCATCCTTCTTGTCTCCTCTTAGGTTTGGAGGTTGTGGTGTTTTTCTTCCAGAAGCGGTTCAAGATATTCCTCAGAAATGTCTACCCAAAAAGAGACGTGTGTCTTGTTTGCTTTGTTGGGGAAGCTCATGACAATAGGAAATGTCATGGGAAAATAGACTGAATGCTTGAATAATCCACAGGGTTAACCATAGTTCGACTGTGACCTACTGTATTTATCACACCAGAGGCCTGAGAACTCTGGTTCTCGTAGAATGTGGTTGAGAATCAGACTGAGTCAGTCTGCTGAGATTTTTGCACTTCGAAAAGTAAGGTTGCAATGTGCAGTCATGCCAGAGATGATTGTTGGCGTGGTGTTTTATTTGTTTCTGGGGACATACAGATGACTGTAGCAGCGTGAAAGTATCCACATGCCTTTGAAGATGTTGTGTGTACAACAGCACCGAGAAAGTTGGCATTGCTCTTACTTTGGTCGGGTCAATAAAATGCAATGAGTACAGGAGAAGAAATAGTTGCATTCACATGGATTCACAAGTTGGTTTGCAGTGAATTGCTGTTTTATGCAATAGTGTTCTATTATCCACATTACTTTTCAGATACATAATTTATGGGATTTTGCATAGTAAATGCTTTTAATTCCTTGAGGAGCTCCCACTTTTGCGCTCTCTGCTATCCCAGGGAGCTGGAGACTCCTGAGCGATTAGTCTTAGTCTTTACAATTGCCCACTGAAGAGACAGGCTTTGTGTCAGAGGCTCAATAGGTTCATGTCTAAGGCTATCAGGAAACTCAAATCCACAGAGGGACAAATAATGCTCAGTGATGAGTAGGCCACATCCAGATCTCCTGCTGCATGAGTAGTTCCACAGCGAGACCTTTTCATCATGTCTCGTTAACAAACTGTTTGGGCTTGGTTTTCCACTTGGTAAATCAGAAATAACTCCTCTGCCATACAGTTTGAAGAGACAATCAGACAAATCAAGTGTAATTTATCAAGTTCTGAACCAGGATGAAATGCATAAAGAAAACAATTTATTTCTGAACACAACATAAGAACAAGCGAATGGATGAAAGCAGCAACTCTGCATTGCTTATTTATTATTTCCAAGCAGCATCATATTGGTGATTTATCATTATCAAAAATTATTCAATTATACATCGCTATAATTTGATATATTTTTTAAATTTATATACCATTTATCATTAGACATAATTTGATTATATTTTGATAGAATCAGAAAGACCACATAAAATAATTGGGCTTGGANAGGCTGCTCTCAGGTCTCCCCACAATGAATTATATAAGAAAGACTGTGCAGTTTTGGACCCATCCAAGTAAATATGAATAAATAATATTGCAAATTACTTTGCTAATGATAATGACTAGGGCATATAAAGTGATGACACCTTGCTAGAAAACTCAATTTCAGGATTCATTCATAAAAACCCTAAAAAAAAACCAAACCCCAAACCTTTTAACCTTTTTTTGGTTTTCTTCAGTAGCATTAACAATCACATTATTTACTTTCTATCAGAAATCCTTCTTCATGGAATTTTTAAAAAAATAAATAACAAAAGAGTGTGCATATATTTATAGAATCATAGAATGGTTAGAGTTGGCAGGGACCTTCAAGATCATCAGGTTCCAACCCCCCTGCCCTGGGCAGGGACACCTCCCACCAGAGCAGGTTGCTCCAAGCCCCATCCAGCCTGGCCTTGAACCCCTCCAGGGATGGGGCAGCCACAGCTTCTCTGGGCAACCTCTTCTACTGTCTCACCACCCTCACAGCAAAGAATTTCTTCCTCAGATCTCATCTGAAATCATTAACCCTTGTCCTATCACTAAACTCCCTGAGAGAGTCCANATATTTTTTAAATTTATATACCATTTATCATTAGACATAATTTGATTATATTTTGATAGAATCAGAAAGACCACATAAAATAATTGGGCTTGGATGGATTTAGAAAGACAGTTTTACCTCATCCACAAATTTTTACCCATTTATGGACAAAAATAGAAATGTCATGAAACAGCCAACATTTTATTTGCATTGACATAAACCTGCAAATTCATAGAATCATAGAATCATAGAATGGTCAGAGTTGGAAGGGACCTTCAAGATCATCAAGTTCCAGCCCCCCTGCCATGGGCAGGGACACCTCTCCCTAGAGCAGGTTGCTCCAAGCCCCATCCAGCCTGGCCTTGAACCCCTCCAGGGATGGGGCAGCCACAGCTTCTCTGGGCAACCTCTTCTACTGTCTCACCACCCTCACAGCAAAGAATTTCTTCCTCAGATCTAATCTAAAATCATTAACCCTTGTCCTATCACTAAACTCCCCGAGAGAGTCCCTTTCTAGCTCTTCTGTAGCTCCCTTTAGGGACTGGAAGGGGCTCTAAGGTCTCCCCGGAGCCTTTTCTTCTCCAGGCTGAACAGCCCCAGCTCTCTCAGCCTGTCCTCATAGAAGAGATGCTCCAGCCCTTGGAGCATCTTCATTGTGTTGGTGTTTAAAAGGTAATTTGTCCAAGTCTTGGTCTTGCATAAATACGTTTAATCATTCAGTTTGGGAGGAGAAGCAACGTCTCATGACACATGCTTGATTAGAGCTTGGCCCATCTACAAGTCCTCTGTGATGTTCTGGGGTTGTTTGTCCTCAAGCATTCCAGCTCTACTAGTAAAAACTCTAACAAATATGGAATTTAGCCTCAGTAGTATACTTTCACCTGTGTAAATTGATTCTGTGTTATACCATGCAACTAATTGTAAGACGTGGAAGCAGTTCTGAAGTGGATGGGAGCAGTCACACAGGCTGAACAGCTAATTTCAGCTCAGAAGTATTTGGACCGCGTGCTTGGCAAGGTGTCCCTCACACAGCCCAACAACATTAATCTGGGCAGTTTGCTGGGGAATCTGTAGAATCTTCAACTCGGCAGCTGATCTTAAATGCCAGCTTTTTCCAAAATACCAAAGCAAGGCATACCACAGTAGAAACACTATAGTAAATTTTCCTTAATGAGGGCACCTATCAACTGTTTGTTGTCCCTCATTAAGCTGTCCTGATTTGAAGCAGCCATAAAAGAAGAAGTCTGAAGGATGCCAAGCCATATAAATTTTCTGTTTGCGGGGACCAAGAGCTCTGTTAACCTCCTCCCCACGAGGATCACTATCTAGATGTAGTAATTACAGTTTGTTGATGACTTTCTGCCCATCCCTACCCAGGGTGGCCTGGTTTAGGGACTGGCTTTATATTGGGAATATACCTTGCACCTGTGGGAAGTGCCTACAGGTCTTCCTCCTGGATGAAGGGAGAGGGGAGATGTGTTTGGTCTGCTCTCCTTGGTGTGGAGCCTAACTGTTACCTCAGTCCCAATGTAGCAGCAGCTTCTGAGTTAATATTAGAAAGAATTTGCTGTGAAATGCTGCTGAAGTGTAAAATATGATGCCTCTTGCCTGCCAGCAGAGCTCTGCTTATTTCCCATCACAAGGGCTCTTGGCAAACGGATTTACCGACAAACATTCGCTGGACTTTAAGTCTGAAGCCAATATTGGAGAGCACCGTCGCATAATGAAATTCGTATATCTGCTCTTCTTGTCATGAACTCAATTCCACATTTTTGTCCATCCAGCCAAAGAGCAGCAGCCTCTCGTGTGGTCTCTTTATCCAGGTGAAATCATTCCCGGGCAGCAGAGCTGACCGTTGCCACGATCTGCTTCAGCTGAGCCTCAGCTGAGGAGTTGTTTTGCAAAACTGTCTGTCAATTACTTCAAATAATGACAACAGTTGAGAAACAGCAATCTGTTCAGGAAGGGAAAAAAAAGAAGTTATTTCTCTGAAGTAGGTTTTTTTGTGTACGTAGCACTCCAGCACTGTCTATCAAAACAAGGCTACACATTTTCTTCATTACAGTTCATTTCAGTTTCTTTTAATTATTATTTGACAATTTCTTCTAGGAAGGGGCATGGGCTTAGAATTTCACACTTAGTTAAACACCACTTAACCCCCTGACACAATCTGCATGTATCCCATTAAGTGAAATTTTTGCTAATACTATCCCAGTTAAGCGGTTGTCGTTACCATTCACTATCATTAAGCTAAACAGGTTCTCTGGGAAGCATCCTAATAAGATGCGAGCCTGATTACGCACATCCTGATTAAGGGAAGTGTGCACTGTTACACTTATTGCTCTGTTCTGGGAGGAAAAGACCTTCCATTTCAGAATGCATCCGACCTTACTTACTGTTAAATGCTTGGATCTGGTGAAACTTAGTCCTTATTTTGTGTCTTCGTTACGTGAAGCCGCTGCTGGAATTATCCTTCCCTAAAAACCATGTAGTTGCTGTGTTTTGAGTTTGGCTCCCAGCTGAACAAGTGGAATTGACCTTCTGGGTGGGAACCATATTCTTAATGACCATTTAAAATTTTACCCACACCCTTAACCAATTAATTGTCATCTAAATTTTATTACTTGGTTTTAACTGGGCTTAAGTTCCTCACCATTAATGGAGTAGTCAATAGGCATTACGCTTCTCAATGAAAGTTGGAGGATGCCTTTATGAGATCGTTCCAGTCCAGAAGTAGGGTCAGTGTTTATGTTTAAGAACATTTATGATATGTGGCAAAGCGATAACTTCTTGACTGCACCTTCCAGATATAAACTACGAAATGAAAAGCAGTGGAGTTATCGTTTTGGGTGGGATATCTGCCCTCTTCCTAATCTGAGACGATAACCTGTGTCCCTTTGTAATGTAAGGAAACCTCTGAATGAGGCGTACGTAGGCAGCACGTGCTCAGTAATCTCAGGTTTGGCAAGAAGCCGATTAGGAGAACGTCACCCTTAACACCTCACCATGCACACAGACAGACAGATGGAACTGCTGTCCTGATAAAAAGTGCCAGAGTCCTTAGAAATAACTAGAGTCAATGCCATCCGCTTCACTGCCTCCAGGCAAGGAGATGACACAACTCATCCTTCTCCACGCTGGGTTCTTCCAAAGCTCTTTCCTTCGAGTTCTTCTGTGGTTTAAACCCCCGGACTGGGCTGATACGGTTTCCCTGGCCCCATAAAGCAACTGAATGAGTCAGCTGGGCTCCAAGTCATTTTTACAAGGCTTTATCTCTGTGTGCACGGCTTGGCTGCAAATTGCTTATTTTCAAGCATGTCATGAAATACAAAGTGGCTGTACCGAGAGTGCCAGATGCCAGCGCTGACCTCGCCTCTGTGCCTTAGAGCCACATCTGCTCAAGAGCCCGAAACGCAGTGTATTTCCCCAACTTAAACATGGAAACCTCTTTGGCACACACATGAGTGAGTAACGGTTTGCCCTCCACCAGGAAGATGATGGAGTGAAGCCATCTGCAGCTCTCTGGTCCTGGTCCTGTGCTCAGGAATTGCTGGCACTTGAATTTCTGCCAGCAATTAAAGGTACTTAGCGGTCCCCTGGTCAGTGAGAATGCTTGAAGCCAGTAACTGCTGCAGGTTTTCAGTCCAGCTGCACTGCAGGAGCAGAGCTATCGGCTGAAGAGATGCTGAGAACTCCCAGAGAAGCTGTGGCTGCCCCATCCCTGGAGGGGTTCAAGGGCTGGATGGGGCTTGGAGCAACCTGCTCTGGTGGGAGGTTTCCCTGCCCAGGGCAGGGGCTTGGAACTGGATGGTATTAAAGGTCCCTTCCAACCCAAACCATTCCATGATTCTATGAATGTGTAGCCCAAGGCCTGATGGCATCTGGCTGCTGCTGAAAGGGACAGTCCCATTTACCCAACCCATCCCTGCTCCCAGCCACACGATCCTGCTTTTTCTATTATAGCCCTCATCAGACCTTACAGAAAGTGTATTCAACTACCCAGCATGTTATAATAAATAAAACCATTAATTTTCTTTCGCCCTGTTACTCTAGTTTCCTCCAAAAATGATGAATGAAATCAGCTTACAGGTCTTGTAAAGAGAAATAGCGGGAACTTGCCATCAGGAGCAGAAAAGGTGGGAAAAGAGTTCACTGGGACTCCGCTTTTGTGACAGCAAGCTGTTAAAGCAGTTTATCTGGCACCTCTCTGCCTGAGGAACTGCAGAAATACAGATTGACAGTATCAAGCTCCTTCCCTCAGGAAGCACCATCGTATTCAGAAATGGAACTGGAAACTATTTAGCCACCCCCTGCTGCAAGGATAGGTTGACTTTATTACGTTGAAAGAATTACCAAGTTTTTTTGGAAAAGAGTGAGTGGGAGCAATACTTCATCTTTTGTCCTAGGTGAGCCATTGTCTCCTGCTTTGCAGAAACTTTTGAGAATTTGGTATTGCTTACAAAAGTCACTGGGTCTTTGGTCATTCTCCCCAAAAATGGCATGTTGTATGGTCATTAGTTTGCTTGTAGTGGCTAATGTTTTTTCAGCTCCTAATTGTAATGGTCATTTAATTGGGGAATTTTGTCCTCATCAAGGCAAGTGAGAAGGGTCTGTTCCTGTACAGTAGGCAGGTAATCAGCTGGATATATGCTAATTAAACTCCCATCACCATATGGCTTATTGAGTATTTCATATGAGACTGGTTGCTGTACTTTCCAATTTTCACATGGTTCACTGAGAAATATTTAGTTCTGCAACTGACTGTCACTAGTTTCTCTTCTGAGAATTTGGCTTTCTCTATAGGACGCAAGGACCCATATGTGTCCAACAAGGAACAAGTGAAAATGGTTCAGGTTGCCTGTTCCATGATGGTTGGAAACTCTGCAAGTGTTTTTGGTTACCCAGCAGCAAAGCTGGATAAACCCCATGGGGCAGCGAGGTGAAGAGGAGACACAGAGGACACAAGGTGTAGATGTCCTTGTGTTGGGTTACAGGACAGGGCCTCCCAGGATCCCTTTTCAGGGGATCACACACTGGGCAATAAGTTAGAGGAGCACCGTCAACTCCAGTGCCTCTGAAGATGGAGCCTCAGTGCAGTGGCCAGGGATCCTGGTGGGGCTGTAGACACTTTTGTCCTGGTGCCCCTGGGCCAACTTGGTTGGGCCACACAGTTCTGGTTGCGTGTAGATGCCCGCAGGAGAAGGGAGGTGCTGGTGCTGTGCTCCTGCCGGGGTAGGAGCTGCAGATGTTGGACATGAAGCTGGACATGAGCCAGCGGTGTGCCTTCACAGCCCAGAAGGTCAGTTGCATCCTGAGCTGTGTCAAAAGCAGCCTGGCCAGCAGGGCCAGGAAGGTGATTCTCCCCCTCTGCTCTGCTCTGGTGAGGTCCTATGTGGAGCACTGCATCCGTCTCTGGAGTCCTCAGCACAAGAAAGACCTGGATATGTTGGAGCAGGTCCAGAGGAGGCTGTGAAGATACTCTGAGGGGTGGAGAACCTCTACTGTGAGGACAGACAGAGAGTTGGAGGTGTTCAGCCTGGAGAAGAGAAAGCTTCAGGGAGAACTTAGAGCCCCTTCCAGTCCTTAAAGGGGCTCCAGGAGAGATGGGGAGGGACTCTTGATCAGGGAGGGGAGACATAGGACAAGGGGGAATGGTTTTAAACTAGAGCAGGGTAGGTTTAGATTAGATGTTAGGAAGTTCTTTACAATGAGGGTGGTGAGCCACTGGCACAGGTTGCCCAGAGAGGTGGTGGAGGCCCCATTCCGGCAGACATTCAAGGTCAGGCTTGATGAGGCTCTGAGCAATCTCATCTAATTAAAGATCGCCCTTCTCACTGCAGGTGGGTTGAACTAGATGACCTTTAAAGGTCGCTTCCAACCCAACACATTCATTGATGATTCTATGATTTTATGTTGCAAGGTCAGGTGGGGCCAAATGAGTGTTTCTCACTCATACAACTCAACCAGTGCAATAAACATCCTCGGAGGGTGTTCCAGCATCCTTTCCTGTATCCCCAATTCTTTGTACCGGCCATTTCATCCCACCCTCAGGCTGTACCCTCAGCAGCCCAGGTTTTCAAGTGCTCTGCATCCTAATGATGTGTGGCAAGCTGATGCATTTCCATTGCTGAACCTAATAAAAACAGTGGTTGTCATGGTTTACTAGCAAAACTTTAGTGCTAACTCATCAGAATCGTGGCAAAGTGCCCAAATAGCCTACGCTCTGCATTCTGTACAGTCTCAGAGTAGTTATCAGTAATTGCATCTCCACCCCCTCCCTATTCCATATACTCCACGTACCATCCCATTCTTCACATTTATTATCCAGGGCATTTTTTGGTTGGGGATTGTTGCGACTAATTTACCAAGAAAATGGACAGTCCATGGCTTTAAAATGCATCATTCCCCCTTGTTTATGTTTGCTTTTTGCTGTTTCCTGAAATTCATCACTGCTTCCCCTATTCCATGGGGGGCTTCCAAAAGGTTGGCTGGTGTCACAAGGTCATGTTTATAACCCTGATCTCATTCCCACATAAGTCTTGGATAGATAACTTCCAACTTCTTACGTACCTGAGCTCTGGTTATGTGACAGGAAAACACTGCAATAAAATGTAGTTTTGTTTATATAACAAATCAGATTATTTTGCTTTGCAGACAAGAACTATATGGGAAACTATACGTGACCTCTGTGTAAAAACGAACATCTGCTTCCATCAGCTTAGAATATTTATGACATGAGACTAACAGAAACCGTCGGGAAGCAGGATCTCATGGTTCCCAGTGGTCAGTCTGAAATCTGAGCAAAATCAGAGCAAAAATGATAGACTGATGTTTACCTCTGAGCCAAGATCCCCTCCCTGCTTTGAAATATTTCTTTTCATTATCCTGGAGTTCATATCTCAGTAGGTTAGGGCTGGAGCTTTTGTTCAATTCTCACTCAGCCTCCGATTGGGGGGATCACAGTTTAATGCATAGCAAACACATCTGCTTAGGAGCAACTTTGTGAGGGAACGGGAAAACATATGAAACCAGCTACTGCCTGGTGATTTGGTGGTGGACAGTGATTTGACAGAGGGCCCAAATCTTGCTGACACCTGTAAATTTGACCGGATACTCTCATGGACAGTTCAAAGTATTTGTGGTAGAATGCATCCGGTCAAGCGGGAATCTGATCCGTTAATCTAACTCAATGCAATGAATTGTTAAAATGATGGTGTAGGAAAGTGATATTCAAGGGCTGGTGAGGTGCATGGATGGGGTAGAAAAAGAGTTTCTGGGGTAAAAGCCTGTGAAAGGTTTGATCGCAGAAAATGAACCTACCAAAAGTAGGTCTTTATTTCGTTAAAAACTGTTGAAACAGAATCACAGGATGATACGGGGTTGGAAGGGATCTGTGGATATCACCCAGTCCAACCCCCTGCCAGAACAGGTAGCACAGGAACGTGTCCAGGTGGGTTTGCAATGCCTCCAGAGACAGAGACTCCACCACCACTCTGGGCAGCCTGTTCCAGGGCTCTGCCACCCTCACGGGAAAGAAGTTCCTCCTTGTGGAGGATGTATGCCTGCTTTTTGGAAAAAAAAAAAATTCCCTTTTTTTAAAAAAATATCTTAGGAGGTAGCTCTTTGTATTTTGGTCCAGCCCAGTTAATAGTCATGGAGTCAGAAACTTAGGTGTTGTATCTTCTTCAGAAAGACCAAAGAGCTCCACATCCATGTGCATCCATAGCCCTTTGGTGATGGGTAGCCCAGAGATGGGTAGCTCTGTGTGGTGGGAGACACAGGTCTGAGCACTTCTGGCATGAAAAGATATTGTCAGTTCTGGGTGATACCTTCAGGAGACCTGAGGGATTCTGCCGTGTGTTTTTCTGTACATCACCTCATATCTGGAGGGATTGCTCAGAATGAGGGTACGTGCAAGAAGAGAGGGTACCAAGCCAGTACAGTTTTCTGCAAGCTCACAAAATGGGAATTTTTACATCTTCATTTGGGATTTTGATGATTGGAATCTGTCTAAGCCCAGTTGAAGGCACTTGCACTCTTCTCAAGACCTGGCTCCTGCCTTTCAGTGGCTGTGATGGCTCTGCAGGGTGCGAGCTGGTACCAAGCTGAATCCCTCCTCTTGCTGGCACCGGTGTGAGCTTCCACAAAAAACAGTCCAATGATCATAGAATCATAGAATGGTCAGAGTTGGAAGGGACCTTAAAGATCATGGAGTTCCAACCCCCCTGCCATGGGCAGGGACAAATGATTCACCTTTTAAATCTCCTTTTATTTGAATTTTCCATGTCATGAGCACAAGTAAGGCAAATATTAATTTTATTTTGAATCATAGTTCTATGGGGAGAATAAGTGACTGGCGAGATCTAAACAATATGTCTCTGTATTCTCTTTCCTTTCACTGCATTTGCCATTAGCTTTATAACCATGTCTTTACTCTGATGACATTTTATATTAAAGGAAGCTTTTGGATTATAAATTAGATTTAGCTAGTAAAAGCCATGTCGTGTCTTTTATTGCATTTTTCATTCGTTGTTATTATTTTATGAGAATTCAGGCTGTGTACAAGCTTCCAGCAACCGTAGATCTCACACTCACACATCCAGTGTTCCTGGGAGAGTGAATAGGAATAGAAATGAGTTATCATCGGTATGGAAGCGACAGGAAAGTTCAGCAGGTCTCAGATCTTATAATTATATTACAAGAAAAAGTCAATCCAGGGCTGCTTTTTAGGGTAATTCCAAAGCAAAATTGCAGCCACGGGAAGCAGGGTTGCCCTCGCTTTTTGTAAATTAGCTAAAACACTTTCTGTTCAACAAAACCACTGAACTTAATAAAAACGAAAGAGTTGCAGCCGCCTCTGTGGTAGCTGTTTACTTTTTCAGACACAACCCCACACCGAAATCTCTGTTGGGGAGCAATCCCTGAATCTAAGAGCACCTAGAACCTAACCTGATCACAGGTTCTTCCTGCAGCCCATCCGTTTCAGGAAGGTAGGTATGTAATAACACGTAGTGACAGTCAACACCAAGCTCATTCATTTATACATCTGTTTTCTGGGTGCAGAAAAACCCACTATTAAATAGGGATTGTCCAAAAATAGTTGTGGAAACCACCTCTCTAAACAGCCCCTCAAAGGGTTTAGGGGCCAACAGACAAGGCTTTTGTCCTGAGGACAGGCTGAGAGAGCTGGGACTGTTCAGCCTGGAGAAGAGAAGGCTCCGGGGAGACCTGAGAGCAGCCTTCCAGGATCTGAAGGGAGCTCCAGGAGAGCTGGGGAGGGACTCTTGGTCAGGAAGTCTAGTGACAGGACGAGGGGTAATGGTTTTAAATTGGAAGAGGGGAGATTTAGATGAGATCTTAGGAAGAAGTTCTTTGGTGTGAGGGTGGTGAGGCACTGGAACAGGTTGCCCAGGGAAGCTGTGGATGCCCCATCCCTGGAGGGGTTGAAGGCCAGGCTGGATGGGGCTTGGAGCAACCTGCTCTGGTGGGAGGTGTCCCTGTCCATGGCAGAGGGTTGGAACTTGATGATCTTTAAGGTCCCTTCCAACTCTAACCATTCTATGATTCTATGGTTCTATGATTCATATCCTTCATCGTTGTCCATTGCACGAATAGCCTGTTGTGAGATGGAGTAGAGCTTCAGACACGGTCACACCACCTGGGATCATGCTGAGCTCCTAGGTAAGCCAGGGAAGGGTTTTCAGTTGCAAAGAAACCTTGCACAACAGAGCAGAGAAAGGCATGAGGAGAACTTCAGCCAAGCAACTACAGAGAAATCCAGGATGAAATTATATATTTAATGTGCAGTTAATCAGCAAAGTTACATGGGAATATGTATTATGGTTGAATTTCTATGATATACTTATCTGTTCTAGTTTGGTTGAAACACTTCTTAGTACAAGTAGCATCAATTTATCGTTTTATCATATATGTCTGTAGCATAGAGGAAACCAGGATAAGTGCTCCGCTGGGGTCCTTCAAAATAAATGTCTTCTTCTGGGCAATACAACATGGAGGAAGGTCTGTGTGTGACCAGAAAAATAGCAGAACCCTTCTTTAGGGTCCTCCTCCACCCAAGGCAGCTGCACAGTGAGAAGAGGGAGAGGAGGCAAAGGCCTTTTGCACAGGGCTGTACGTGTTGGGTACACTCATACCTAATGGCAGATGTGGGCATGAAAGAAACCAGCTGAGACCTCTCTGATCTCAGGGGGGTTGGAATTCAATGATCTTTGAGGTCCCTTCCAACTCTAATCATTCTATGAATCTATGATTCTATGACCTGTATTGGAGTGAGCTCTTACCTGTGCTGCAGAGACCTCCAAAGCTGGTGTGAACACAAGACGTCAATACATAACACATTTTAAAGGAGAGGTCTCTTTTCATTCTGCTTTGTGTAGACACAGCACTTTTTCCTAATGGATAAGTTGAGGTATCTTTCTCTTTTTCATTTACTGGAATGGCTCGAGGCCAAAATATTTATTTTAGTGAGTTATTCCTGATCAGCAAAAGTCAAATGAGAAACAAGACGCTCTTGCATGCGTTGTCAGAGCTTGTTAGATCATGGCTACATTGCCAGTGTCTAAGGCAGTGCTCACTGGGCCATTCTGTTGGCTGAAAGACATCATTTCCTATGGAGAGTTTCCATCGTGAGAGGTTTTTTGTACCTAAAAATGTAGCCAACAGTAACAAAACAGCAAGCACCAAATGTCATGGTCACCTTGCCAAGGTCTATCTTCGTCATGTCGAGGCTTGGTTCTTTCTGTATGTATTAAAAGTAAGTAGTTCCAAAGCTCAAAGTGCAGGATATCGGAGTAAAAGATAAAAGACATGAGTTTACAAGACTGTAGTGAAGATGCTTTGTCTTTTTCAAGCAATTATAGATGGCAGATGCCATCTTGGCATGAAATAGAAGGTTTCCTGGCTGCCAAAGAGAACCTGTTTGTCAACGCTGCAATCATTCAAGCTGACAGTTTTGCTTAATAATACTTAAAGTAACCCTTTGGAGAGTAAGTACCTAGTGTAGATGTCAAGATATATTTTCCAACACACTGATTTTGCTGGCAGCCTGAGAAGCTCCAGTGTTCTTAAGGGTTAAAGGACTCCGTATTAATTTTTCTTTGCCTTAAGATAAGCCCTTCATAAATTAATTATTGGGTTTAGGTCCTTTAGAGTCAAGAATTTCAAAGGCCACATCAGTTTCTTTGAGGTTTCTACAAGCTCACCAGCCCACCACTGCCCGTAATAGAACAGTCATAGTATTGTTTATGTTCCTGTAAGGAGAAAGCTTTTGCAAGGCTATTTTTAGGGACTCAATGAAGTCAACAATGATGCAGGGAACCTGAATAAAGCTTGATGTATGTATGTAGGTGCTTTTTACATATATACAGCCTATTTCTGTATGTGCATTAGAAACCTTGGCTTTAGCCTGCTCGGTCGGTCTGTTCCGTCTCCATTGTGATCGTAATTTTCTGCAGTCCAAAACAGGAGGTCAGACAAAAGGCATTACGTAGGCTTCAAAACTTCCTTATACATTGATCTGGCATGAACAGAATTTAGCTTTTGCTCTTTTCTGGGTGTTTTTTTGAGTTTAAGTAAAAGTATTACCATCTATTATTAAGCAGACATTAGAGGAGTAAGAAAAGCTTATTTCCTGAAACCTGCTTTTTCTTTGCAAAGAGATTGTCTGTGATAGAATTCCAGTCTCTGAACACAGACGTTCATATAACATCAATCACATGGCATAGATTCTCATACTTCTTTTCAAGAGAAAAATTTTAAGCAGTTCTTTATTGTTAAACCTCAGATTACACATTTTTATTCTGATATTGCAATTAAAACTCCAGTCTTTCATACCGAATTAGCACTGGGCTATTACATTGCTTCTAAAGGTACCACCAACAGCAGAAAATCTGGTTGGTGCAATTGAAATGCCGTATAATTTAGAATAAAGTGAGGGATATGATTGCACAGACCCTCCCAGTTTAATGGAAATTCATCCCCACTTAAACGTTAACTTGATTGTTCTGTTGTGCACCAAATATTCACAATCTTTAGTCACGAGCTCTTAAAAATCCTCTTCCACATTGTTATTCCATCGGTATTTGTTTGCTGTTACCATTTTTTTTCCCTAGGGAACATGTTTCTGAAGTAGGAAGTACTTTTGCTGATTATATGGAGAAGACTTGTATAAAAAAATTGCAGGATTAGATCCTGAGATCCAAACCTGCAAGTGCCAGAGCACACACTTCATTCTAATCCTCATTAGGTATTTTTCTCCTGTGGAAGTGCTTGAAAGACAAATAGCTTAGTCTGTGTTTGGCCAAGCTAGCCCTATTTACTCTTTTCTATTTTCCCTTATAAAACAATCCCCACAGTTGTTTGAATTGTTTTTTAATTGAAATCAGCAATAATTATGTGAAGGCCTTCAGGGGAGACTTTGTGCCTTCCATAATCTGAAATGGGTTTTGCATTATAGTTGAGGTTAGATTTATTCTCCCAATTTAACTTGGAATCTATTCTCTAATTTAACTGGAATGACAAAGTGGTGTGGAAAACACACATTCAGAGATGGAAATCAGTGTAACAAATTATAAAAAAACCTTGTGATTCATTAAGGTCTGGTTCCCAAATCAACTGAATCCAAATAAAAGATGTCCAAGGACTTTCTAGGGCTTTCTGGTCAGACCAATACACATGTTTTAATGTCCGTGGGGTGACTGGATGTAATTCTTCTCTTTTAACAAAATGAGGCTGTTTATGGGCATTCCATACCCAACTGAAGGATTTCTTCCCAAAGAAGAGATGAGTTATCTGGCACCTACATGGAAGCAAAATTTTTTAAACTCATAAGAACATGCTAATTATAAGAAAAAACTGAGGGAGCTTTGAATTATCTTCAGTTCGGGCTTTGTCAAGAAGACCTAGATTTTGTCTTGTTGACATAGTCTTAAAACCTTTCTGGTTTAAAGTATTTATCTCAAGGACATATTTATATTTCCCTTATTTAATGAGAAAACTAAGCCATATTTCCTTTCCAGCTAGTCTCAGTGAATGCTCTGATAACTGGTAGCATGATTTTCACCATGCCTGCCTGTATTTAAAAGTTGGGGAGACATACTGCTTAGAGATGTGGCTTAGTGATGAGTTTTGTCAGTATTGGGTTGATGGCTGGACTGGATGATCTGAAAGATAAACAGGAGATAAACAACATTTCATGTCAGTAAGCATTGCTGGTTGCACACCAAGCCACTCTTCTTCCAGATCATCTCATTACCAAAGAAGGGATGGGGCAGAAGAACCAGTAGTAACACCAGAAGGATGGGTATTATCCGTACCAAAAGATCAGAGGAGACAAGTGGAGCTGGCTCAGGCACCTGAGGAGGGAGATCAAGATAAGTCCCGTACCAGGGCTGTGATCAGAGAGCTTCTGCTGGAGAGAGAGGCACCTCTGGAGACTCCTGACCACCTCTCCTCTGCCAGCGAGCAGCTTGGTGTCTGCAGGGCTCCACTGCAGTGCTAAAGTTGTGTGGCATCCTCTGACATCCCGGGCAACTGAGGGATTATTTAATTTCATAGAATCATAGAATCATAGAATAGTTAGAGTTGGAAGGGACCTTCAAGATCATCAAGTTCCAACCCTCTGCCATGGACAGGGACACCTCCCACCAGAGCAGGTTGCTCCAAGCCCCATCCAGCCTGGCCTTGAACCCCTCCAGGGATGGGGCAGCCACAACTTCCCTGGGAAACCTCTTCCAGTGCCTCACCACCCTCACAGCAAAGAATTTCTTCCTGAGATCTCATCTAAATCTCCCTTCTTCCCATTTAAAACCACTATCCCTTGTCCTGTCACTAGACTTCTTGACAAAGAGTCCCTCCCCAGCTCTCCTGGAGCTCCCTTCAGATCCTGGAAGGCTGCTCTCAGGTTTCCCCGGAGCTTTCTCTTTTCCAGGCTGAACAGCCCCAGCTCTCTCAGCCTGTCCTCACAGCAGAGCTGCTCCATCCCTCTGATCATCTTGGTGGCCCTGCGCTGGACCTGTTCCAACAGTTCCATGTCCTTTCTATGTTGAGGACTCCAGGACTTACGATATCCTACCAGACAGCCTTCAGCAGAGCTGCACTGAGCAAATAAAAAAAGCCTCAGTCATTCCCAAACCCCAAGGTAGTAGTCCTGGAGCTTTTAGTGTTGAAAGAAATGTCAGTTACGATGATTATTTGTGAGTTATTTGGTTTGTTTTGTCTATATCAATATGAAAGACGTCCCAAAAAGCCTGTGTCCTGTTCTCAGTGGTAAAAAGCTTTCAGTGACTTACAACATTTTTCTTCTCAATTCCATTTTTGGTGAAGTGTTCTGGTCATATGCTTGAAAAATAAAAACTTTTTAAGAACGTGCAGAAGTTCTAGGGAGATGTAATGTCTTGCATGGCACCAGGTGAGCATAGCTGGAAAAAAATGAGAATGCTTGAGGGCACAGAAGCCCTTCACTGCTACAGCACTGCTATTAGTACTGCATTTGCAAAGAAAAAACTAAAATTAAGGGGAAGAAAAGGTAATTACTTCTTCCCAAATTTCCCCCAAACGGCTCATAGAAAAATTAACCCAGCAACAAAATTTGAACTCGGGCATCATGTTAGACAATAAATTATTCTTTTTTTCTCTAATGAGTAGTTGAGAGACTATGAAAAATATGAAGAGCACCTTTGCTGCCATAAGCTGGGCTTGCCTGCAGGACAGTAAGCGCTATTGACTGCGTTTGGGGAATGGTTTGGAAGTGACTTGTTGCACTCCACTGTGTCCTCCTTTGGGAAGGGTATGTGACTGGCTTCAAGGGGAACTACTGTCCCACTCACGGCTGCCTTTCTTGGATGCCATCTGTGCCACATGGTGTAGGGCTGCGGATTTTATGTTTACTAATGTGGTCAGAACAGGCAGTGAGCTTATATGAGACAGATGATCCAAACAGTATGGGTTAATATTCCTGGACAGATAGAAGAGCACAGTTTATGAGAGCACAGGGTGTTGGTGGACAAGAAGCTCAACATGAGACAGCAACATGTGTTGGCAGCCCAGAAAGACAACTGCATCATGGGCTGCATCAAAAGCAGCGTGGCCAGCAGGGTGAAGGGGGGATTCTGCCCCTCTGCTCCGCTCTGGGGAGACCACACCTGGAGCACTGAGTCCAGACCTGGAGTCCTCAGCACAGGAAGGGTGTGGACCTGTTGGAATGGATCCATAGGAGGCTACAAAAATGATCAGAGGGCTGGAGAACCTCTGCTATGAAGACAGACTGAGAGAGTTATGGTTATTCATCCTGAAGAGAAGGCTCCAGATAGACCTTTGAGCAGCCTTCCAGTGCCTAAAGAAGGCTCCAGGAGAGCTGGGGAGGAACACTTGATCAGCAAGTGTAGCAACAGGGTGAGGGGGAATGGTTTTAAACTGAAAGACAGGAAATTTCGATGAAATATTGGGAAGAAATTCTTTGCTGTGAGGGTGGTGAGACACTAGCCCAGGTTGCCCAGAGAAACTGTGGATGTCCTATCCCTGAAGGTGTTGAAAGCCAGGCTGGATGGGGCTTGGAGCAACCTGCTCTGGTGGGAGGTGTCCCTGCCCGTGACAAGGGGGTTGGAACTCAATGATCTTGAAGATTCCTTCCAACCCAACCCATTCTATGATAAGCACTGGTCCTTTTTTTTTCGTCCTGGATAGTGATGAATGAGGTTTGTATGGAGATATTTGATGAAGCCCAATGAAGTTACTTAACAGGTGTTTATTTTTGAGTCACGGAGCAATGAAGTAGAAGAAACATGAAGAGAGCGCTTAGCGCATTCTCTGGGCACAGAATCAAATACACCTGCTTTGCTTCTGACAAACTTCTGATCTTTCTTTAGACACCTTCAGTGATGGTGTCTTCACAGCCCTCCCAGGCAATCTGTTCCAGTTTTCCTGCGTGCTCTTCACCGAAATCGTAGGCTGTTACATCTTGTCGTCTCCACAGTCGATGTGGAGAGCTGGTTACAGCAGTCCTTTTTCACTAATCTGACATAAATCACATCCTGTTGTCCATCAGACTTCTCTTACACTGAGCAACTAATAGATATTTCCTCACAGATCATGATTTTCAGATACCTGGTCATTGATGTTGCTCCCTCCTGGACCCCCAAACTAGACGCACTTTCCCACATGGACCGAGGGTGTGGGAAATTGCAGCCCCCACAGAACGGGATGTATTGGAAAGTTTTTGAAGAGCTCAGTGGAAAGATGCAGGATGAAGGTGCCCCTTTGAAAGCAGAGCAAATGTGTTAGGTGTCATCAGGTCTACATTCATCAGCATTTGAAGTATCTATGTGAAGGTATTAGTAGTGGATGGGGAAGGATCAGAAAACTTCAGGAAAGTTGTCTTTCATGTGCTGGAGAAGGGAAAGTGAGAGAGTGGCTGTCAAGAGCAGATTAATCATACTCAAAGTGTTAAGAAAAACATTTCTTTGCAGTAGCGTTTGTGATGTCTACCAGAAAAAGAAGAGACTTGTGAGGTCAAAAAGGCAAAAAAAAATAAAAAAATAGATGGAGTGCTGAGATATGAGATGATGGAAACAGATTTATTTGTATGGATGAAGAAGTATCAATGACTGTAGAACTTTAATTTACATCCAGGGTTTACCTCCAGGGTAGCTTAGAAAAAATTTAACCACATCTTTCTTGCCTGGGTTGCCTAAAGGCAGTCATAGTGCTTACCTGTCTTCTTCTGCATCCATTATCCTCACTCTCTCCACAAAGAAATTCTGATCAAATTTGCCAAGGAAAGAGGAGTTCCTGGAAGTTTCTGAAAATCAGCAGCTTGATAAAGAGGCCCAAGAGCCTAGGAATGCCTATATTCCCATTGCTTGCAGAGGGTTTGTGGGTGACTGTTTTGGGGTCAGATCCCTACCTTTCAGCAGAGGCCAAGTAAGACCTGGCTTGGACTTCCACAAGAGGCATGACCAGGGAATGAGAGCAGAGGGAGCAGATGGTGATAAGGTGGCCTTGTGGTGGGAAAAGGGAGCACAAAAACAGGAACTGGAGGAAAGTAGAGAATAAAAGCAGCCAGGGAAAGTGAAGAGAGCACTAAGGATAGCTGAAGGAAAAGCATCTCCTTCTGGAGAACTAGGGAGGAGTTGCAGGCTGGAAGAGACCCCCATTCAAAGAGAAGAAACCCTCAGAAACATTATTTCTCCCTAGATCTTCTCACTGGTGATCCATTTCCTAGAATGACTTCTCCAGCCCCAACTTTCTACCTGCTGAGGCTTGTTTACAAACAACATGGTACAGTATTTACAGCGCTTCTGAGTTACATTTAACTGATGTTTCTTCCATACCACTGCATGTTAGTAGCAGCGGTGCCAAGTTCTGTAAAAGACTTGCTAGCTAGCACAATCGAGCTGCCACCCACGCTGGAAAGCCTCCAAACATTTCAGTAAACATGGGAAGATGTTGGCAGTCCTCTTTTAAAAGAAGCTGCAAAATTATCTGCTTCTCTGAGGAGATGGTGGATCCAATATGGACACAAGTATCTGTTATATATGAGGTGAGTCCAAGCAGGGTCACCAGCTCTGACTCCTGGACCTGGAGTTGCATTTCTGATTTTAGAAGAAGGATGTCGTCATTCTTTAACGAAACCCCTGGGAGCTCTGAACAGAAAGGCTTCATACTAGGAGTTGGGAAGACCAGTTTGGAGGAAGCAGAAGTTAGACTGGATGGAAGCCAGCTCTTGAGCTATATTCAGTATTTAAAAGGCCCTCTTTCCCATTTCCTGACCACTTATTAATGTTTGCCTGCATTGACATCCACCAAATGACACTTCGTTGGACCTTTGTTGGATGTAACACAAGCTCCAGGTCATGGGAACAGAAGCAGTACATCTGAGCCAAAGGATCTAGAGCAAACCATTTCACACAGACCCAGAGGCAGAGAGCTTTCTAGAGATGGAGGTCTTAGGACAGTTTGAAGCCTTGGTAGACACTCATAGAGCTCAAAAGGAGAAAGAGAAGTCCACAGCACCAGATGAAGAATCAGTAGGTGGACCCTTGTAGCAAGTAACATTTAGAGTGTGCCAAAATTCCTTTGTCTATTTAAATTTACAGACTTTCAGCCTCAGCAGGACAAAACTACCTCATAGATACATTGGAAGGTGAAACCTGAAGAATCTCCAGATAGACAGGGAGTGCTGGATGCTGTCACGGGATTTCTGAAGGAACACTGCAGTCCAGATCTTGCTCTACCATCTGCTTTCCCCACATTAGTTACATTCTCATCAACGGACTCACTCCTATGAGTAAAAAGATCAGAATCTGGCCCTGAATATCTTATTCCTGCACTTTTAATCCTCCATCTGTAACACTTTTTGAATCAATCACATCAAAAGAAATGAAAGAGACTTCCTGAACAGAAGCAATTTTTTTACTGAGCTGAAAACAAGTCAGAACCGACAGGAAATGATTAAATAATGTTAAGTCATTACAGGACCCTGGTGGAATAATTCTAGCATTAAGCTTTGGAAGACTTAGAATATATATTATTAGAAAACAGCAGGATCTTTGCATTTTAAAGAAGAAAATGGCCACATCTATAAAATTGAGTTCATGTTAGGAAAAGAAAATTGTTCTCAAGAAGTAGTAGTCAGATTGGGATTGTTAGCATAATGTGTTATTACATAGAATCATAGAATCACAGAATGGTCAGAGTTGGAAGGGACCTTCAAGATCATCAAGTTCCACCCCCCCTGCCATGGGCAGGGACACCTCTCCCTAGAGCAGGTTGCTCCAAGCCCCATCCAACCTGGCCTTAAACACTTCCAGGGATGGGGCATCACCAACTTCCCTGGGCAACCTCTTCCAGTGCCTCACCACCCTCACAGTAAAGAACTTCTTCCTAATATCTAATCATGTAACATCTAATGTTTTTCTAAGAGAGGATGACAAATCACTCAGAGTATTAGGCTAAATACTCCTAAACATCAAGAACTGCAAAATGCAGAATGCACAAATAATCAGTCTACTCTCAAAATGTCTGGCCAGCTCCTTGGAGAAGAGCCCTGCTTGTTCCTGTGACTGTCAGTTTGCAGTAGGTGACAGAAGTTGTTTACCAAAAAAAAACCCAAACCAAAACCCCTAAACCATGAGCCTACCTCAGCTTCAGACTGTGCTTATTTAACGAGCTCCCCGTCTGGATTCCTCTCAATTTGTGGAAGTTGAGCTTATTTCAGAATTTGAAGCTTAGTGTGGGAGGTGAGCTGAAATCCTCTGTAAAAGCCCTTTAATTTCCCTTGAAGTACAAGGAGAAACATTCCTCTGCCTGACAGCATCAGTCACTCACGAGGCAGCAAAAGGCGCGCGGAGGAAGCTGCCCTAACTCATCGCTCATTGCGGCAAATCGGTGCAATTCAGTTGAGTTGGAAGCACTGAAGCTATTTCAGCTGCCTGAAGATCATGTGGCCTCCCAAAACATTACAACAAAGAGGCTAAATATAGTTCATAACCCTCGGTGGAAATTAATTATCAATGCCTGTTTCAAATTGGATGAGTGCGGGGATTCAGATCCCGGCGTCTGTGGTGACAAGGCAGAACAGCGTGGGAAGGTTGAGCCATGAAGGCTGGTTGAAAGGAAACCTTCCTTTAGATAGCCCTCAACATTTTGGTGACAGGTTGTCATGACATGGAGTGCGGGAGGGTTTCTTCTGAGATATATCATCGGATGTCATTGGTCATCTAATGCTGGTAATACCCCTGGAAAAAATGTAATTAAAAAAAAATGGAAAGAAAGAAAGCTAGAAGTTCAGACTGTCCTAGTGCATGTTTTTATTCCCTCACCTCACTTTTTTTGCCTTTTTCTGTACTGTTTTGTTTGGAGCAGTTTCAAATTTGACCTGTCATTTCCTCCAAGGAGGCATTGATGAAGCTGTCTGAAGAGAGCTGTTGTTTATCACCGTGAAATGAGTGTGTCTGAGACTGGAGCGTGACATCATTTTCCTTTCCAAAGTGGACAGCGAGGCAGTGGCGATGGCTCGGTTTCTCTTACAATTAGGCGGCGCAGTCAGTTTTTAAAGTCTGGACAGTTCACTGCAATTTAACCTTATAAAACATCTCATTAAGAGATTCGGCGTGAGTTTTCAAAATTTTAGGGCTAGTCTGCCTTCACCTTTCGTGCCTGGTGTTACCAAAGCATNTTCCAACAGTTCCATGTCCTTTCTCTGTTGAGGACTCCAGAGCTGGACACAGGACTCCAGGTGGGGTCTCACAAGCGCAGAGTAGAGAGGGAGAATCACCTCCCGTGAACATCGTTCTGTTGGGTTCACGTCTTCAATGTCAATCCTTGTAGATGCTATCAGATTACTGCAGTGTAGGTCATTGCACTCAACCTTGTTAAGTGGATAATTGCCAAAATTATTGTGCAGTGTTAGAATCAATTTAACTTTATAAGTGTTCTTTTACCTTCTCTTTTTCATCCTACATCCATTTCCTCTCTTGCTCTCTCACGTGTTGTATGCATTTTGAATTTTTATTATGAACTTAGGCAAAGGTGGTAGTGCAAACATGATGTCTGAAACCCCTCTAAACTTCCACTAAGCTCCCCAGGGTGTTCTCCTTTCTTTTTATTAAAACAAAAAGCTCTATGAATGCAGAAAACAAATCATCTGTACTTGTCAGGAAACTACCATCCAGCACCAACATAAACTGATGCAGAGAGTTTAGAATTTGGTTCAAAATTCCCACAACTCAGACTTCCCCAATCATATTCTTTGAAGTTTGGTTTGGTGGGTTTTTAATTCATTCTTAATCACTTCATTATGCCTACGAAGTCCTGTATATATGAATATTTGTATATATGTGGGGTCCTGTATATCTGGCATATCTTCATCAGAGTTAGCAGCCCCAACAGCCTTGACATAGAATCACAGAGCCATTGAATCACAGAATCATAGAATCGTAGAATCATAGAATGGCTAGAGTTGGAAGGGACCTTCAAAATTGTCAAGTTTCAATGCCCCTGCCCTGGGCAGGGACACCTCCCACCACACCAAGTTGCTCCAAGCCCCATCCAGCCTGGCCTTGAAGCCCTCCAGGGATGGGGCAGCCACAGCTTCTCTGGGCAACCTGTTCCAGGGTCTCACCACCCTCAAAGCAAATAATTTCTTCCTGAGATCTCATCTCAATCTCTCCTTTTTCAGTTTAAAACCACTGCCCCTCATCCTGTGGCTCCCCTCCCTGATCAAGAATCCCTCCCCATCTCTCCTGGAGCCTTCTTTAGGGACTGGAAGGGGCTCTAAGGTCTCCATGGAGCCTTCTCTTCTCCAGGCTGAAAGACCCCAACTCCCTCAGCCTGTCTTCACAGCAGAGGGGCTCCAGTCCTCTGAGCATTTCTGTGGTCCTCCTCTGACCTTGTTCCAACATGTCTATGTCTCTGTCTATGTCTATGACTTTGGAGATATGTGCCATTTTGCTGTTAACACCAGTGATAAAGAAGCACCTTGGGTGAGACCTGGGCTCCCCAGCTGAAGCCTCCAGGACAGTTTTTTGTGAAGCAAGTTTTAGCCTTGAAATTCTTTGTACTCAGCCTTGGCCTCTCGCGTGACCTCTGCCTCTCACCCTCCAGAGCCTTAAGCAGCACCTCAAATTTGGGGTTTTTACACAAAGCCCCTCGATGTTTCAAGTACAGCAAGTTCTGACGAGTGCCACTGCCAGCTGGAGCAGCCATGGAGCTGGTAGCAATCTCCTGCCCTGGTACGACAGTAGGTCGTACCAAATCCCGTGATTAAATATAGTGGTTGTGCAGAAAATAGCTCCCGTTATCATCTCTATCTGATGACCCCAGGACTTTTTCAGCTAAAAGCGGTGGCCAGTGCTGTGTGGGGAAGGGAGGCGAGCTCTGGGAGAGGAGAAATGGTTTCTTGGCTGTGAAATTTTCTCCTGGCATTGTCAGAAATAAAAGCTTAGATTACTCTGAATGTAGCTTTTCTGGAGCTTGGGGGGAAAAAAAGCCGTCTTGCTGGAAAACATCACATTAATCCTCTTTTCAGCTCCTAGCTTATGCTGTGGCCGGTAATCTTTTTCGTTATTTACTCCCAGCCAGACAGGAGTTGCCCATCCCCTACTTTTATTTGCAGCTGAATAAGTAACGAGGCCTTTCTCTCAGATACCCACATTATTAACTAGTCTCCGACTGTTGTGAGTTTGCCCTCAGCCCTGCTTTTTGAGTCTATTTAGAAGAACATCTTTTCCCCAGGAAGAGAGAGGGAGAGGGAGCAGAAGAAGGTGTTTATTTCTATATAACTTAAAATCAGGGGGGTTTTATGCATGTCCACAAGAATGAACCCGCAGCACAGGTGTTCTCACATCAGCCTGTGGTTTTCCTGCCTCAAGTCGCTTCTTGTACTGCATCACTCTCCTGGGAAAACCAGTTTTATCAGTATGAAACAGGTGCCTCATGCTCTGGTCCACATCACCCCATCATTGCTGGTTCTCTTCCCATCAGAGAATAAACTCCGGTCTTGGACTCGAACGGCGGAGTCCTGACTCAGGCAAAAATTCTTGTTGTTGCTGTTATTTATTAATGATAATAAAATAATAATGCATCATTATTTATGTATTGGCTGATTTGTATTTAGAGCATGGCTATGAAGCTGCAAGTCTCTTAAATGCAGAATAAGAGAAGATGCAGGCCCTGCTAAGTTTTATAGAATCATAGAATCATAGAATGGTCAGAGTTGGAAGGGACTTTAAAAATCACCCAGTTCCAACCCCCTACCCTGGGCAGGGACACCTCTCCCTAGAGCAGGTTGCTCCAAGCCCCATCCAGCCTGGCCTTGAACACTTATATCCTGAGTTAAATGTATCTAGACTCTTCCTAAAGAGTGCAGAGAAAGAGATGAGACAGCAAGCTCTAAGGAGGTTGTTCAAAAGCTTGAATAATTTCTTTTAATTTTATACTTGTGGAAAAAGGCCCTCAAGCATGTGTTGAAAAATAATCCGATTAAAGTTTCCCGGGTTTTAATATATGGCAGATTATATTAAAAAAGTCAGGGAAAATTAAGGCTAACAACTTGTTTTCTTTATAATACTCATTTGACAAGAGTGGTGTTTTGTCTCACAGCCCTGCTGCAAAGTTTATACAAGGTTAGAAAGCACGATGTCTCATTAACAGCACCCATTCCAGGGTTGCCAGGATCATTTCACCATCCTTCATCTAGTATTCCTGTGTTTATACCGGGAGGCTGGATGTCTGCCATCCTCAGAGGATACAAGCAATAGCGTATCATTTAGTTGCTCTCCTCTGTTGAAAAGTTTTCCTCCATTTTTCATTTAGGAAAAAGTTTTTATCTTTGATCCATACCTGCCCACTTCATTCACTGGCACCAGTGACAGCCTGTTCCTAATCTCTGCTTTCCAGTAAGCCCTGACCACACTGTAGCCTGGTTTCTGAAACAACCTTTGTTTCTGGGCGGGGGGGGGGAATGGATCAGTCTTTATTTCCAGTTAATTCCCAGTGAAATGGCCTTGCGGTGCTTCATCTGAGTCACTGTTCTAGTGACAGGACGAGGGGTGATGGTTTTAAATTGGAAGAGGGGAGATTTAGATGAGATCTTAGGAAGAAGTTCTTTGCTGTGAGGGTGGTGAGGCACTGGAACAGGTTGCCCAGGGAAGTTGTTGATGCCCCATCCCTGGAAGTGTTAAACACTGGCTGGATGGGGCTTGGAGCAACCTGCTCTAGGGAGAGGTGTCCCTGCCCATGGCAGGGGGGTTGGAACTTGATGATCTTGAAGGTCCCTTCCAACTCTGACCATTCTATGATTCTGTGGTAGTTCCAACCAATGTCAGGCACGTAATGGTAAAGAGAGGACAGATTTCTTAACCTTGATACCCTTTCTGGATTATTTAAGGGGAAAAAACCTATTATTTTTTTGAGTTTAGTTGTAGATTTAGCATCCCTAAGGCTCCTCTTTGTGAGAAGCCGGGTCATGCTTTTCACAATTTCTCCAGCTGAAGGGCAAGGCTGGAACACGGTCCCACTGGCAAAATCCTGGGCGTCATTGCTCATTTGTCTCATTTGAGGAAAGGAACCTCAAAGTTCTGCAGTTCCTCCCCCACACACCATCCCTTCGGGAGCGAAATAATTATGCTGAGAAATTAGACCAAAATAAGATTCCCTTAAGCATAATTTAACCCCAAGTTGTTGCCAGGAATGTGACAAGGAAATGGCAAGCATAGGCTGATGTATATTTTTAATTTTTCTTAGAATGTCTTCTAATCTTGCGAAGAAAATGGCTGTTCACTCTTCCTGCTTTTTGATACTCTGGGGATTCTTCTGGGTTTTTGGTTTTTTTTTGTTCTTCCCACCCTTTTATTTTCAGTAGCAGCACTGGCTAATCAAGGTGTTGCTGTCAGGATTGCTCCATCCCATTAGAGCCCTCACAGCTCATGGGGAGCTCCAGCTCCCAAAGGTGTCAGCGCAGGCCAGTCTCCTTTGGTGTTTGGCCTTAGTGTGGGGTTACTACCTTTAAATTTGGGCTTAAACTCCTCTGAAACCAGCGGGACACAACCACAAGTTGAAATGCTCTGCAGCCTGCTGAGCTGGGTCCTGTTTACAGACGGCTGGAACAGACTGTGCCTGGCTGTTGAGCATCACGGAAGAGGATACGCACAGACGTTAAATCCATCTGCAGAATTTGGAGCATGATTAAACATTGTCTCCCCGTAATGAGCCAGCCTTGTACTTAATGATGGTGGTGGTGAAAACAAACCTAACGCACCATTTCATCTGCTAATTTTGCACAGCTCACTGGAATTGATTTTATGACCTTGTCATGTCTCACCAAAAAAAAAAA
>VXBW01002837.1:165534-199164 GCA_013400375.1 Thinocorus orbignyianus | reverse complement strand
TGTAGGACTCTGCACTTGGCTTGGTTGAACTTCATGCCATTTGCATTAGCCCACCTCTCCAGCCTGTCCAGGTCCCTCTGGATGGCATCCCTTCCCTCCAGCGTGTCAACCGCGCCACCGAGCTTGGTGTCATCGGCAAATTTGCTTCTTACACAGAAGTACTTGCTGCTCAGCCAGGTGATCCTCAGCATTTCATTTATTTTTCAGTGTGCCTTTACACGTTGAGTAACAGGATGACAAGAGCCGCCGAACGTAGCAGGAGGTTGTGATAGTCAATATTATCATAATCTCACAGGCAGGGGAAAACATGGTAAAGCACTTCAATCAAATCTGGACCATTGCCCACCTGAAGCGACTTGCAGCAAAGCATTTCATTTCCTGGTCCCACATATTCTCAGCGAAACATGAGCAGTGATGTTTAGTTTAAAAGTGATGATAGTTTAAAAGCTGCTGGTGAAAAGTGTACTCTAGAGTATAGGATGGCATTTTCAGTATATGACACTGCAGAAGAAATGGGGAGATTAGGCCTGTATTTCCTAGGGTCCAAATCTCTTCAGGCATTAGAGTCTTTGCTTGCTTCTGCTAAAGCCAGGCTTTAAAGTCAAATATCATATTAAGTGTCCCCATTCACTGCATATTCACATTCATTAAATATTCTCATTTCATCCTAATCCTTAACATTATACAAAATAAAATGGCATTCTTTCAACATTATTTCCAACCATCTACTTTCTGTTCCATCTTCTCCTTTAGAAGTTTGCTCTGTGTGAAATTCATTTGAGATCCCTGGGTGCTTGGTTGGTCTCTCACACACAACCTTATCCCCCAAACAGGTGGGAGAAATGTCAGTAGCAATTGGGAGTGAGTGTTTCCTCAGTGTGGTCTCATCAGAGACCATCAACCCCATTCTACAAAGTTCTCCCCTACGCCATATCCCCCAACACCACATCTAAATGACTCTTCAATACATCCAGGGATGGTGACTCACCCCCCTCCCTGGCCAGCCTGTGCCGGTGTTTGACCACTCTTTCTGTGAAGAATTTTTTCCTAATGTCCGATCTAAACCTCCCCTGTTGCAGCTTGAAGCCATTTGCTCCTCTTCTATCGCTGATTATCTGTGAGAAGAGACCAGCACTTTCCTTTCGAGTGGCTGTAGAGGGCAATGAGGTCTCCCCTCAGCCTCCTCGTCCTCAGACTAAACAATCCCATCTCCTTCAATCGCTCTTCATAAGATTTATTTCCCAGGCCCTTCACCAGCTTCGTTGCCCTTCTCTGCACTCACTCCAGCATGCAAAATAATCATGTCTAGACTCTGCAATACACTGAATTTGAAAGCTGGGCAGATATAGTGCCTTGTGGCATGGTTCAGTGGTGGGTTTTGTCAATGTTGGGTTGATGGTTGGACTCGATGGTCTTAAAGGTCCCTTCCAAGCCAGGCAATTCTGGATTCTATGTGCAGGCAGAGAAAGAGTGGGTATAAGTTAGCACACTTGTGTGCTTTGAGTAAGTAGATGGTATCAAGAATGCATCGCTGTGCTGGGGTCATTTGAACCGATTTTGTTACACACGTAGACAGAGCATTAAGGTCAGATCTTCTGCATGGGAATAATCCAAGGGGTTGGGAAAGTATCATATTCTTTAGTCTCCGCAATCTGAAAGAACAAATAAAAAAGCAACTAAAGGGATTACAAATAAATCGCACTGGCCTCCTTATCCTACAGCCCTTTTGGCTGAATATGTTTTAGCATTCAAAACAGAAGTAACAAATCCTAACACTTATCTAGCAAACTATTTCACTTGACTAAATCAATGAACAAAGTTGATTAATTGCCAAAGCTGCTAAGTTTAGCACGAGCCACATTTCACTTCCTCGTTTTTTTTTGAGTATATCCTACGGCTAAAAGCGGATTTTGTAAATCCCAGACTGAGATTTAATCATGTGCTGTGTTCAAAGACAAAACAGAGCTCTGAAATTACAGATTTGTGGAATTTTCATTCATTGAATCTTATGCTATCTTGAATTAGAAACACTCCACAGCTCAGTAAGGCTTGCTTTCATCAAAAGGATGTTTTCTTCACCCTTATTTGAAAGTTGACATAAGGTGTTTGTGTCTCCAGGAAGAAATGCCTGAATCTAAACCAAGTTCTATCTAATAAGACACCGTCTGAGCTTTGGGGGATCGGAACAGAAAAGCCTAAGGTTGAAATCCCTCATGAAAGCTCAAATAATCTTGGACAAATAGTACACATACAATATTTACACACTGAACTGTTTAGGTTTGTGATATTTTGGGGGACAGGGTTTTTTTTATTATTATTTTTTCACTTCAAAGCCCTTTTCATCATATTGACTTTTCTCTCCATTTTCAGGGTTAAGGGTTAACCTGGTTAAGGGTTGGAATTTGGTGGGGTTATTCCTGGTGTCTGTCTGTCTTTGATGGAGAACATCATACAGGATAAGTAACTAAATTGATTCTCCTATTTATTTATTGTCTTGGAACCACAAAGGGGAGTAAAGCAAAACTGAGACAAAACATTTCTCAAACAAGTAAAAAAGTATTAATTGTATTTAAAAGATATTAGTAAGAGCAGTCCTGGTGGGAAATGATGGCACAGCTGAACACTAGAAATGTTCTTGTTTCTTTTAAAAAAGGAATGAAAACAACAGCAGCAAGTAATTTTGTCTGTAACAGCTCTCTTTAGTCCTGAAAAATGATGCTGCTTTTCCTCACACCCCTTTCTCTGCTTGTAATCGTCCTTCAACTGTGCATTTGACTTATTTTCCTACTTCCTTCTATTGCTTGAACTCTGTATTAGACAACTATTTTGACATGATGGTAAGGTTTCAAACTTTCAGTTGAAGATCATTGCGAGTTTCATTTTCATTTTATATAAGTAGCAAAATTAAATTGGAGAGCTAGAAGCAGAGATAAAAGTCAATCGCCAAGTACATTAATAATTCTGTAGGAGTCACACAAAGCTTGTACAGAAGCCTACGAGACATTTGTCTCAAAGAAGACTGTAAGACTCAATATTTATTCAATGTGTGGTAGATGAATAACAGGAAAAAAATTATATTTGTTTCAAGAAAAGAACCCGAATAAACTGTTTACCTCATGAATGTAAGAGAAACCCCAGCAAATTGTTAAGGAGCCAGCGAATCCTGTTGGCTCCCATATTTCATTATATCTCAGATAAGGCCACAGGCAAATCACAGCTCATCCACTCCCAGTAGGTTTAAAGAAATTAGGAAGAAAATCCTCAGAGGAAGGTAAGATTTCAGAGACCATCCCCTTTGCTCTCGTCAGTGCCAGGTAGGTGAGGGGCAGTTCTGGCCTGCCCTGCATGGCCTTTCCCTGGGAGTCCCAAACATCTCTGGGGTTTCCAGGAGCTGGGGGATGCTCCCACAGATGTCTTTCCCAGGGTCTGGCAGGGTGAGCAGCATCTTTCCCTTGGGACCAGCATCTAGTAGCCCCATGGGATGATGGAGAAGCCAAGCAGGGACTGCTGGTTCCTCATGCAGTTGTAGCCACGCAGCACGGTTCATTAGCCTCCCGGTAATTACTGTCTCCTGTTTAATTATCTTGGGGTTCTGCTCTGGTTGGTAAACGTGTCCAGACAGATTTTGCTTGGGGCAGGATCTGATTTGAATTCCTTCCTCTTCCTCTACTGTGGGACACTTCTCAGTGTCCACCCCAAGGGTGGGAGGGTAAAAATAACCCCTCAGAGAGCAAGGTCCCATCACACAACACTGTGGTGTGAAAACATCAGAGCTGCAAGGTCTCATATATAAATCCTGCTTGATCTGGGTGTTAGGAGTGTCCTACAACGTGCTTTTGTGCTAACTGACAGCAGCCTTGACGACAGCAGAATGGAAACTCTCCTTGCAGCACACGCTCAATATTTGTGTGAACTCGACCTTGCCCTTTTGTTCTGAGTTTCTTTCACTCCACTCAAAACAGGAGAAGAGAAAAGAAAGAGCAAGGACTACACACCAGAAACCGATGGCCTTAAAAGCAAGTTCAGTGTGAAACAGGCTGATGGAAATTTGGAGATGTTATATGTCACGGTGACACGCTGCTGTAAAACCACTCAGTGGTGCAGAGAGATGGTTCCTGTCATGAACATTTACAGACTTATTAAGGAGGACCCCTATTTCTGTGCCGCTCTGCATCGTAGGTGTAATTAAAGGGAGTGTTTACGTGCTTCATTATTGCAGCAAATGAGGGTTTGTAGCCTTTCTACAATCTTCTTATATAGATGTGCACTGGTGTGTACGTGTTTGTATAACATACATGTATGTGAGATTTATAACATTCTTATATTAGTAATATAATATATAATGATATATAATTAATTGATATTATTAATGTAACAGATAATAATATATTATATTATTATATTATATCTTTTAAGTTGGAAGAGGGGAGATTTAGATGAGATATTAGGAAGAAATTCTTTGCTGTGAGGGTGGTGAGACCCTGGAACAGGTTGCCCAGAGAAGCTGTGGCTGCCCCATCCCTGGAGGGGTTCGAGGCCAGGCTGGATGGGGCTAATCTAAATCTCCCCTCTATCAGTTTAAAGCTGTTACCCCTTCTCCTGTGGCTCCACTCCCTAATGAAGAGTCCCTGCCCATGTCCCCTGTAGCTCCTTTAGGGCCTGGATTTGGCCATTCACATGACAGTGATGAAGAACAGGTGATCCTGGCAGTGTTTTAGGTCTTCAAGTTATCATAAGGTGTGCCTGTCTGAGAAAGATTCCTGAGAAGGAAGCTCATGCCTCCCTGGTGCCATCTACGAGAAAGCCTGTGTGTCCTGTAACACAGTGGGATCCCCAGAAAAGACACCACAAGATCCAAGGGTGATGCTGGGTAGCTGGGAGCTCTGGGAGCTTCCCCTGGTTTGGGATGTGTCACTTCATTGCTCAGTCCCACCGAGTCCACCCACTGCCTCTTTCTTGCCTGTATAAATCACGAGCTGTTCTACCTGCCCCTTGTTTTGTTTGGTTGAGTAAACAAACTGTGAGTATAACCTTCAGCTTCTCCATATTTCTTTGTGCCTAATCACCGTGTTTGTTTAACAACACCCAATATTTCCATTCTTCTCATGGACACTGCTTACTGGTTTGGCATAATCAGCAATTTTCATTAGCACACTGCTGCATCTTGTGCCAAAGTTACTAATGAGAATTTTACAAGATGTTTTGGGTTTTTTGATTTATGGATCATCCTTCTCTCTCCTCTTTTCATATATATATATGTATATATATTTTTCAGCCCCAGACATTTTGCTTATAAACACTTTGGCAGTGTTAGTGCAACATATGTTTTCACATGAATAATTTAGTAGTTGTACTAAAGCACTATCATCCTCTCTGTATTTTCTGAACGTGCTGAATATGCTGGGTACTGATTAGTATGGAGAACCCTGGGGAGAAAACAGCTCAGTGAGAATGAATTTAACACAGGAACTATTTCACATGCAAAACGTGTGCAGTTTTCACAAAAATATGAATAAATATACTGGTTTGTGGGGGTTTTTTTGAATGATTCTTTGCAAATGATTGTTCTTGCACAACAGTAAAGCAAAACAGGATTTAAATTTACAAGTAGTATAAATAGAAAATTATTTGCCAAAACATGATTTCCTACAGCTCAAAATGCAGAGGGACTTTCTTCAAATTTGGCAAGTACTTTCAGCTACAAACATGTTTAGGCTGTTGAAGAGGAGACGTATCTTGACAGAGGGACAGATAATGTCCCTTCTGCTTTTTCAGAGTCCGGTGATTAATGTTGTCAAGGAAAACATGGGAGAGCTGCAATCGGTCGTCTTCTGCCTGCACTGGTTTGAACTATCATTCTCTGTCCTCGACAGAGTGCCTTAACCATCAGGGTCAGGAGAAAAAATCCCAGTACGTGTTTCCTCAATATTTACAGCTTTGAAACACTTCTTTGTAAATACGAAAACATCGTCTGCCAAGATCCAGGGAGCGGCACAGCACGATAGCTGGCTCATTCCATGGGAGATGCAAATGCAAAGCCCCCCAGGCAGAGCTGGATCTGGAGCCTGGGGGTCAGGTCCCCAGGAGTGTCCCCATCTCCAGCCCCTCTGGGGAAAGGGGGCAGCGACCGAGGTGCAGCCAGTCCCCCATTCCCTCTTGTTTCTCCTGCGTCTTCCACAAGGTGAAACCTTGCCTTGCAGATAAGAGAGATGTTCCGATGGGAAAGCAGTTTGATAAGAAAATTGCTTTATTTTATTTTCCAAAAAAAAATGTGAGGGGAAAAAAAGATACCATTCCATTTGTTCTAACTTGAAGAAAGAAAGAAAAAAGCAGTTTAATATTTTTCTTTTTTTTATTGGAGTTCTCGATCCTTGTGTAGATCATTGGTTTTAATGGGACGGCTGAACTTGTGTCTGTGCTGCTGCTGCTGCTTAAACCTGGAGCAGAGAAGGTCCCTTCTCCCTTTACAGAGTGAACATCCTGAGAAAGGAAACAGTAGAACAACAGTAGACCACCTAGGTCCTCTGTCCCCTTCTCCACAGACAAAGTCCCTCAGCCTTTCCTCATCAGAGAGATGTTCTAGTCTCCTCATCATCTTCATAGCCCTTTGCTCTCCCCTCTCCAGCAGTTCCCTGTCCTTCTTGAACTGGGGAGCCCAGAACTGGACCCAGTTCTCCAGATGTGGCCTCCCCAGGGCAGAGCAGAGGGAGGGGGATGACCTCCCTTGACCTGCTGACCACGATGTTCCTGATGCACCCCAGGAGTCCATTGGCCTTCTTGGCTACCAGGGCACATTGCTGGCTCATGGTCAACTTGTTGTCCACCAGGACTCCAAGGTCTCTCTCCTTGGATAGTTCTCCATCAGTGATTTAACTGCACACTTTTTGGGATCATTCTTTGAGAAAGAAGTGGTGTGGTTTGGATTGGACTGGTCAGTGAACAACAGATGCTATCTTTAGTTTCTCTTCCAAGGGAGGAAGGAATGAGGGAGAGAGACTTATGGATTTAAAAGAAACTAAACTACTTTAACAAAATAATAAGAATAAAACAGTAAAAAATAATAATATCAATAAGAAAATAATGAAATATATGCAATACATATATAAAATCATGTCAAGTTCCAGCAGGTGCTGGGATATGCCATTAATTTCAGAGAGTGTAGTTAGTGAGAAGAAACTGAAAAGTAAAATTGCTGAAATGGAAATTGGTTCTGTTTCACCTCACACCAGGGCATGGAGGAAGCAGAGGAACCACAGGAGTGTGTGATCCGAGTTACTACTTTTGACTTCACTTGATTTCCTTAAGGCCAGTTTTACGGAGAGATCGTCAGGCGGGGTTTCAGCTCTCATTTGGCTGTCACTTACTACGAGGCCAAATTGATGAGAGGTTCACTTGGGTGATCAATCTCTTCAACTTCAGCACCGTATACATGCTTGAGTAAGAGTGAGAGTAGATCAGCCTTGCCCCCAGAGACCATGTGAAGGAAAATATGCTAATTAAATGTATGCAGGAGGCCACATTTTGTATAAATGCTAAAGGGGTTTTATTTATTGTAAGGGCTACTCGTTTGATTGCCTTGTTAAAAAAAATGACACAGCTCTAACATTGTTTGGCCTTGAAAAATCATCTTTTCTTTTTCCTCCCTGCCTGTCTGGGTTTAAAATGATGCTCACTCCTGTTTAAACTCTACAAATACTGTTTCCCAGCAAAGAAACAAGAAGCAATATTGTGCCTCTCATTAAAAAAATAAAGACCAAAGAACAGAACAAAACAAAAGACACAAAACAAGCTAAAATCTCAGCAAAAACCAATTGCCAGAGTGATGGAGGAGGGTGTTTCCATCTCGTTTGAGGCTTTTAATTGCTGTTTTTATGAATGGTGTGAATCTCTCATACCTGAGTTGCAGTGCTGAGTTATTTTTAGCAGCTGTAGCCCAAAGCTGCTGTCCCTGCTCCTCAGTGGCATATTCATGGATACACTTTCCACCCCGTGGAAGGCTCCAGGCTGGGCAGGTAAATTAAATGCGTTACCTGATGCAGCATCTTTAGTAGCAATTAACAAATATTAGACAAATATTAACTGAAAGGAGCCAGGAGGAAGATAAAGGCGGCCGATGAAACCGCCTCCTCTTGTTCAGAGCCTCTGTAGATACATAAAAGATGCTTTATAAAGATGGTATAGAGGAAAGCTCGTTGAGATTTACCTTTCTGCTAAATACACATGAAAGGAATGTCATTATTATTTAATTCCTTTTAAAGAAAAAAGGAATTTTTGCCATTTCCAAATGAAGGTTAAATTTTTGTGTTGGGGGAGAATAAATAAATAAAAAAATACAATCTTTTCCAGCTTGCTTTGGGGATTTTTACAGTTTCCAGTACAAAACAGTAGGTTGAAAAATATAGAATCATAGAATCATAGAATGGTCGGAGTGGAAGGGACCTTAAAGATCATCAAGTTCCAACCCCCTGCCATGGGCAGGGACACCTCCCACCAGACCAGGTTGCTCCAAGCCCCATCCAGCCTGGCCTTAAACACTTCCAGGGATGGGGCATCAACAACTTCCCTGGGCAACCTGTTCCAGTGCCTCACCACCCTCACAGCAAAGAACTTCTTCCTAAGATCTCATCTAAATCTCCCCTCTTCCAATTTAAAACCATTCCCCCTCGTCCTGTCTCTACTGTAATGAATTAGGCAGCTTCTCCCTTACAGAATGCGTTTTCCTCAGGGTAAACGATGGAGGCTGCTTGGGGTGGATTGCAAGGAGCAGCTTTCCATGGAAGGACAAGCTGCATTTATCTGAAGGCAGTTGAGGGGTGTATAATGGACAGCAGGGTCTTTGTCTTTGCTAAGAGCCTTCCCCTGAATAGCTCTATGATTCATAGCCAAATTAGAGTTGCTTCCTACTATCGTGGCTGTTTTAATAGCAGCGTTCAAGAAAAGGCTCTCTTCAAACATGAAGTGGCACTGGTGGGCTTGCACCCATTTTTTTGCACTTATTAGAATGGGATGAAATAAATAAGAAGTCACCTTTTTGATCTTCCTAAGGTTTTCTTGTGAAAAATTAAGTTCCAAGCACAAGTTCAGAATCCCTCGCGTTTTCCTCTCAATTAAAGAATGAGAAATGCAGTAGAAAATCCACCTAATCAAGGATAAAAATCTCACAGCTGTGCAGTTGCAGATAAGCAGTTAAAACCACTTAAAGGTTTTTGATGAATGTAAGTATTTTGAGGTCCTTCGGTGCAAATGACTGTATATTCTATGCGTGACAACATCATGATGGTGATAATCCACACTCGAGCCTTGGTAGCAGTGACAGCTTTGGGATGAATCAAAATCAACACGTGTAAAATGATATTCAGAGCAGTAGTAAATGTATATCATGGTAGCATGGAAGACCATATCAGGATGGAGATCCTGTTGTGTTAGGCATCAACAGCCAGAAAAAGTACAGTCTGTGCCAAAGGTTGTATAGTTTCTGTTTAATTCACCAGGGGTTTTTTTTTCAGGTTAATTTGAGTAGTTTCTGGGGGCAACCTAATGTGTGACTAACAACTGTCTCCCTAAGTTATTTCTCCAGGTTGTGCTTTGGTTAAAAGAGAGCTCTGTTTGCCTTGGAATATACAGAGTATTGTATATGATGCTGCAGCCTGACTCTTTGCTCAGTAGATTGGAAAAAGCTGAATTCTTCCAGTCTGCTCAGAGATAAATGGGATTATTGCTATTATATACCATTAAAGATTGATAGGTAGGTAGGTAGATAGGCAGATAGACAGATGTAGGTGTAGATAGGTGTATATTCTATGAGTAGGTGAGTTTAAAGTCCAGACATTTAAGCCTTTTTTTAACTCAACTCAAGGCTGGAAGAAAGTTGAAATTTCTCAAACCTCCCATTTTTTTCACTGCAATCTACCCTGAGGAGCATAGACTTCAGACTTTACACTCTTATCCTGGATTTGGACACAATGCAGGGCGGGTGGTAGCGTTGGTGGGGGTTTGTGAGATGAGAAGGAGAGCATTTAGTTCTGGTTTCAGTTAAATGAAGACTGTGAGAAGTGGTTTGTTCCTTTCTGAAGTGCTTGGGAGTGGCCAAGGGCGTTCTTACAGCACAAGGGCAAGATGAGAAAACCCAACACCCCACTAGAGAATTGCTGAAGTGCTTCAGACGGAGAATTCATTTCAGGCACTGATTGAGCCTGGCCCTTGAGCGTGTCATTTTACAGAAGCTTTGGACAGAAGTGTTATCTGATGCTCTGGCCCAACCAAGTCTCCTGCAGAGTGGTTTCCACCTTGCGCTTGTCTCCTGCGTAGGGATGGAATGTCCTTCTGGGCTGCTTCAGCAGATGGACCCAGAGGGTCAAAGAAGTCCACAGTGAAGTGCAAATCTCTCCACAACTGTCTTGGATGCCAGTGCTAGTAGAAGACCTGCTGTTGATAATACCAGAGGGAAAACACCTGAGCTCCTTTAGAAGGCCAAAAGCCATGATGGTGGCTTCTAGGAGAACGCTACGGATTCTCCTTGTGAATAAAAATGAAATTGATTCAGAAATTACTTATTTGAACTACCCAATGTAAATTATGTCCTGTTTTTAAAGCTTTCTGCCCAGTAGTGAATGAGTGGAAGTGATTACATCCACTATTGCAGCCATCTGTTGTCTAAAAGCTACGTTAGGTGTCTTAGCGTGTGAAAGTGCATGTCAGAGATTCCTTCCCAGTGTTATGAAACTGTCTGAATTTTCACCTTTTGGAGAAAACCATGGGAAAGCTCATGAGGATCTCAGGTGAAGTTCTCATGGTTCGTAAGTTACGTACTGGTCTCTGCTAAACAGCCCAGTTTGCCACTTCTTCAGACCACTGATGGAGACAGTTCAATCTGTTATTGATTCTGTCCATATCCTAAAAACTGGTGAAGTGGTGCTGATTTCTTCTTTCTGAAGGGTTACAGCTCTGCATGGTGATAAATAATGGGTGATCATTATTGGTAATAAACAGTCAAGGTGCCTGGTAAACAAAAGATAAATAAAAATAAACAAATAATAAAAATAAATGCCTGATGAAGTTCGCACCAATTCAAAATTAGTAGGGACATAAGATAACCCTTAAGATCACCTTTTCTTACCTGGGACTTAGGCTGTTTAACTAGGTTGGTTTCTAAGATACAGTTGTAGAAAAGACAAGTTCTACATTGCTTCAAGTCTGATTTTTCTTGTTCTTGGTGACTATCAGCAACACGAGATTATAGCATTGTCATGATTAGCAGCAATATAAGGATCTTTCACATTATACACTGGGGTTTTTATTAGGAAAGTAATTATGCTATCTTTGCAGTCTTTCAGTACAAGTAGATGATGAAGATACAGGGCAATAAAGAAAAGGAGTGCAGTTGTGGTGAGTTAGAAAGACTCTTAAGCAAGAAGGACTGAGATGTCAAGGAAGCAAACAGAAATGGTTATGGTAGATCAGAGGCACAGATTCAGCTACCAGGTTGAGACTGACAGCTCAACCTGGTTAAGCTAAGCAAAGAAACTAGGAGCTTATCTTCAGCCTTGGAACCACAGGCATAGGAGCATGGAAATATTTGCAATCCCAGAAAAAAACACAGGAATCTAGTGCAGGGCTCAGGGTTCATCAATGGGAAGAGGAACAGTCCTGCTTTTCATGGCCCTCTCAAGAACCCTGACTGTCTCTTGTACATGCAAGGAGATTGATGAACATGAGCTGGTCTAAAAGTGGTGAGTGCCATGCACTAGGTATTTCAACCAACTCGGATAAATCCAAGACTTGGTAGTCTCATGGCAGTTGATCCATACATACACATCAGCTTTTTGTCTGTCATGTCCAACAATTTGGGCTGCCTGACATTCAGGAAGTTATAAATCCTTACACAAAGAGTTCAGGCAGGAAGTATTACCAAAAGTGGTGCCCTCCCCTTCATGGTCTATGACTTTTGACTATATTTAGGTCCCTGTGGTGAGGCATCATGAATACTCCCCACAGCATCAAAGCAGCATTATTAAAATGAAGTTGTCTTGATGTTGGAGTAACACAAGCATTCTCTCTGCTCAGTGTAGGTGATTGCAAATGGTCCCTTCTTACCTGTAAACATGTTCTTCCGACAGAGGTGACAGCTTTCATAGGCAAGCAGGGTATTCTGGGGCATCAGCTAATTGGATCAGCAGCAATTACTGCCTTTTGAGGCTGTTTTGCATTAATCCCCTTTCGTTATTAAGGCTCATTCTATGACATTTGTGCAAGCGCTGCTCATAATCTGCGTATTATCGACACACCACCAACTGCATGTTTGGACTGAAGCAGAGGGGCCATTAGGAAGAAATTCTTTGCTGTGAGGATGGTGAAACACTGGAAGAGGTTGCCCAGAGAAGCTGTGGCTGCCCCATCCCTGGAGGGGTTCAAGGCCAGGCTGGATGGGGCTTGGAGCAACCTGGTTTGGTGGGAGGTATCCCTGCGCAGGGCAGGGGGCTTGGAACTTGATGATCTTTAGTGTCCCTTCCAACCTGAACCATTCTATATGAATCTATGATTTGCTCTTGACTTCAGTGAGTTTTGGAGCCTACCTACCAGAAATTCTGTGGTTGGAGGGAGAGTCTCTTTGGGATCAGAGGAACCATGCACGGGAACACACTGAAATACCAGAAGTTCTTTCTGAACATCATGAAACACTTTTTCACTATGAGGGTGATTGAGCACTGGCACAGGTAGCCCAAGGAGGTGGTGGAATCTTCTTCTCTGGAATTATTCAAAAGTCATCTGGACACAGTCCTGGGCAACCAGCTCTAGGTGACCCTGCTTGAGCAGGGGGGTTGGAGCAGATGATCTCTAGAGATCTCCTCCAGTTCTGTGACTCTGTGATGCAGAGAGCACCCAGCAGGAGCCAAGGCATCAGAATCTGGCCTTCTGTTGGTTTTATGTAGAGGAAAATCATCCCATCTCTTAAAATGTCTTGTCAAAAGGTACTCAAAAGACATGGAAACTGAAATAGGGTTGAAATAAGCAATTTTGCCAACAACATTTAGAATATAACATTTTGCACTCTCAATACAATTTCCACAGCTCTCTGGATATACCTGGTTTGACTGAAATGATTATTCTTCAGAGATAATGGAATCTTTGATTTCAGGTACCGCTTGAATTATGTGTCAGGATATTTTTGTTTAATCTGAAAAAAAAAAAGAAAAAGGCAATTGCATTTTTTTATTTTTAGGGGCAATCTGGTTCTTGGATCTTCAAAGCTGTTATTTACATATCAACAGCTTTGTTCAGTTCCTCTGTTCTTTGGCCAAGTGTGAGATTACAATGAAAACCAGAGAAAGGGGTGGCAACTCAATCTAGTCTGGTTGGAAGAGGGAAAAAAGGAGCAAACAGGACTATCAGGAGGAAAAAACAATGATGGTAAAAAGAACACGATTGCATATTTTTGCATTTTGTTTAATTTAATATCACGTTTCTTTTTTAATTGTAAGATCTTCTCAGAAGTTTGAAAAGAATTTTTCCCCTCTAACCAACTTAGTCCTTTTCCATTTGGCAAATACACTGTTGGGTTTATTTTTCCCTCCCGTATGTTGAATGGTAATAAAACAAATATATCTGTTAATGTTTCTTGTGTAGGAACAACTTTTCCTGCACGCTGTTCTCATAAAAAGCTTTTCTTGCCCCACAATGGCATCACGGGTAACGACAGCTTGTCTAGTAAACTCCTAATGAAGTAAAAATTAAGTAGGTCACAATTTACTCGCAGCCAGTCATGTACCAGAATAGAGTTTGACTCTGTCTCGGAATCATTTTGAAGTTTTTGAACCAGGTTTAGAACTAAGATAAAAGAAAGAAAACACTAAAAAGTGGAAGACACTGATTTAAAGAAGAGGTTGGAGGCGCCCCCTTGTTTTAATTGGCACAGCATCTGACACTGGTGTCTACTTCCAGGAGAAAGCAAAGTCCCCTTTCCTACACCTTGTGGCTAAACGTCTGAAGACACTTTCATTTAGATTTGGATTTAGGAGAAAACCTCACTTGATAGTGAAACCAAGTTAAGAAATTACAGCATTGAAACAGACAGAAAGCTGTAGCTGGTGAATGAAAAAGGGAAGGACGATGAATAAAAAGGAAGGAGGATGACAAATTGATGTGGAAAACTTGAATAAAAGAGAACAGTGGTGAATAGTGAGATCATTCTTGCACCATACTCTTGTCTTACCCTTTTACTTTCCTTGGGCCCAGTCCCTGTACATATCACACTCTAGTTAGGGGTGTGTGATACCTTTCTTGTGAGGGGTCTAGAGAACAAGTCCTTTTTCTGTAAGGGCTCTAGAGAACAAGTCCTGTGAGGAGAGGCTGAGGGAACTGGGCATGTTTAGTTTGGAGAAGAGGAGGCTGAGGGGAGACCTCCTTGCCCTCTACAGGTACCTGAAAGGAGGTTGTAGAGAGGTGGGTGCTGGCCTACTCTCCCAAGTGAAGAACCAGAGGAAATGGTCTGAAGTTGTGGCAGGGGAGTTTCAGATTAGATATTAGGAAGAATGACTTTACTGACAGAGTGGTCCGTCACTGGAAGGGCCTGCCCAGGGAGGTGGTGGAGTCACCATCCCTGGAGGTATTTAGGAAATGTGTAGATGTGGCACTTCAGGGCATGCTCTAGTGGCCGAGATTGTGGGGTGATTTGTTGTGTTTCTGTGTATGGTTGGATTTGGTGAGGTAATCTCAGAGGTCCTTTCCAACCCTAACAATTCTGTGATTCTGTGATTCAGACAAGCGTACAAAGGAATGTTATCATGGTATCTCTGGACACAGGAGCTGACTGTTGGGATCTTGAGCTGTTTTCCTCCCCTCCCTTTTGCCTTCTCATCCCTTAAAGTTATGGAAGGACTAGCTACAGCCCAGGTGACTCACTTGCTCTTCTGTGCCTCTCAAAGCTGTCTGCCAAAGAAGGTAAACACTTTTACACAAGACATGCAATGCAAGGCAGCGTAGAGTCTGAAAGAGAAGATGAACTATGGGTACAAGGATTGTTTCAGCTATCAGTGAAGCACAGCTGTCTCTGAGGCTGGTGCAGCTCTGAAATAATAGGCACGACTACTGTAAAATGTGTCAGGAGGAAGAGAGAATACACCGCTCCTCTGAAAAGAGAACTTCATATTGAGCTGAATGTAATTACTCAAATGGACGTCAGCCAGTGCACCTGGGCTCACTCGGCAAAGCAAACCCTAATTCCTGAATAGGTTTTCAGGAGGAATGTTCTGTGGCACTACATAAATTCTCAGAACTGTTTATATGGTTAGTATTGTCATCTTCACTTCCACAATGGCATTTGCTCTTATCTCTTACGCCTAGTGAGCAAAGGGAAGTTTCTCTATAACTTTGTCAGGACTCTGCAGCAAATTGAACTGAGACACCAAGATGACAAACGCTTTAATCCTTCAAATATTTCAACACTGGGAAATACAATGGATTGCATAATCAAGTGGTGCACATTGGCCAAAAAATACCAGCTTGGTTATTGTTGATTTTTACCAGCTGAGGGTCCAGTCCAGTGATCTGAAGCATATCAAATTGCTAAGAAAATCCCAGTTCCTTCTTCTCACAGCTTGGACAGAGGAATCTCAGTCCCACAGAGGCTGGGCTGGTTACTCACCAGTGGACCTGAACATTCCTGCTCATCCTCCATGCTGACTGGAAAGGAACCAGCAGTAGACCTGAAGCCAGTTTAGAGCTCAGTTGTGCTTGACAGTAATTTACCGAGAAGCTAATAAATGTCCCATGGGAGGGTCTGACAAGCATCTCCCCTGTTAGACCTATGATGCCTTAAAAACACCAGGTCTGGACTTTCTGGATAAACAATGGCACCCTCTGCTTTACCCATGGCTTTACCCATGGCTATTGTCTTTCGGTGGCAGAAGGACCTCACAAATGGACAGGGTCATCCCAGCTGTGAGAAGGAAAAGTGTTCTTGATGGATAAGTGATTGTGGAGACACCTGAGAGCACTGTTCCAGCCCAGGAATAATGTCAGGAATAATGCTCCAAGCCCCATCCAGCCTGGCCTTGAACCCCTCCAGGGATGGGGCAGCCACAGCTTCTCTGGGCAACCTCTTCCAGTGCTTTACCACCCCAGGAAAGAATTTCTTCCTCAGATCTAATCTAAATCTCCTCTCTTTCAGTTTAAAGCCATTCCCCCTCATTCTATGGCTCCACTCCCTGGTAACAAGTCCCTCCCCATCTCTCCTGCAGCCCCCTTCAGGTACTGGGATGGGCTATAAGGTCTCCCCAGAGCCAGTACTTGTGCGCTGAACTCCATTATCTGAGCCTTCATTTTCAGGACCAAGTATTATCATCCATCACCGATAAATTCAGACTGCTGGCTAAGCCTCTAAAACCCAAGGGTTTAAAGTCAAGCAGGAGAAACAATTTTCTCCAGGTACGGCCCTAAAAGTGACTGCCATTCAGCTGGCTACACAGCAGAGGAAGGTTGAAAAGTAGATAAGTTTGTGAAATTTCCTTGTGATAGTCACAAAACTTAAATAGTCGCTAGGAGATTTCATCCACTACAACGGTTCATGAGGTAAAGCACAGGACATCAACTTTTGTAAAAAAATCTCAGAGTCCTGAAAGTCAATTGAAGAGGCTGTATTAGCCAGGGCGGCATTATCTCTAATGCACTCATTTCCTCCATAATTGAAGTCATTAAAGTACAGATATTTGGATGTGTACTGGAGCATCAGATTGGATTTTGAGCCTTTTACCAGTTTTCCCTTTATGTTCTTTCTTAGGATCAATCTGCAGCAATTGGCTTAGAGTAAAATACCCTGCTGTGGCTTGTCTCCAGCACAGACCCCATAAACAGTGTCCCAGCAGTATTGTACTTCCATTGTATTTCTTATTACCATCCTAAGACTGAATACCTAATCGGAAAGAAAATGAAAATGACAAAGTGGGAGGAAGTTCTACCACATTTAGAAAGGCAGCCAACACTGGGCTCTGGTAACTATGTGAAAAAGAAGGACATCTGGTGAGTTCATGAGCCAGCAGTGTTGGCCCAGGCAGCCNCCTGCCCAGGGAGGTGGTGGAGTCACCATCCCTGGAGGTATTCAAGAAATGTGTAGATGTGGCACTTCAGGGCATGCTCTAATGGCCAAGATTGTTGAGTTGGGTGATTTGTTTTGTGGGGTTTTATGTTGGCTTATTTTTTTATTATTTTGGAGTTTTTTTGGTTTATGTTTTTGGGGTCTTTTATTGGTGTGTGTATGATTGGACTTGCTGATCTCAGAGGTCCCTTCCAACCATGAAAATTCTGTGAAATTCTGTGAGTTTTAATCAGTTTTCTGTATGTTATCAGCAGGTATTTAGAGCTACACTTTGTAGATGAATCATTTTAGGAATTCCTGAAAGTGGTATGTGCAAACACAGTTGTATGTTTTGTCACCGTATTAAAAATAGGTGTCCAGTTATTCAGAACTGGAGAATATTAGATGACACCACTCTCTTTATAGGTATGTGATATTTGGATGTACTTTTCTGCCATATTATAATGAAGCAAGGCTACTACCTAACCCAGAAAACTAAGCAAAATCAATGATCCTGTATCAAACTAATTCATTAAATTGGATGAGTTAATGCATTTCTTGTGGATGATGACAACAAATCAATTCCCATATGGCATGTTGTGTTTCCACGTCAGTAGTGTTTCCCACCCAGGTGAATGTTCCTCATAGCAGCAAACTGAATTTAGACTGTGATGGCCAGAAGAGGATCTCAGTCACACCAGCCTCAGCCTGCCAAATTTCATTTACAATTCGTAGAGTTCCTCCACCTTTAAACCCGTGTATCTGAATTGCAACAGCCTTTGGTCTTCAGATTAGTCCGTCTTTATCCATCTTTTACCCACTTCTGACCTCACAGCAGTTATTTGTTATATTTTACACTATTTATATTTGGATTAACTGGGTTTACAGGAGAGAAAAATGGAAAATAACATTTTGCAGAGATGGCTTGGCTCACATTGAGGTCAATCTTTGTAATTTTACTGAAGCTGATCTGTATATTCCCAAACATATTTCAGTAAAATGCATGCATTTACTTTTAATACACAGAGTGTTTTATTTGGGAATAATAAAACCCAGCCTCAATATATTTAGCCTAACGGGTATTATAGAACGTAACCTTATGTTTTTATATATGCATTAATGAGGATTTAACAATTCAGGCTGGTGATGTAACATCATGTACCCAGCAATGCTTTCAGTCGTAACCACAGCATCTCTGAGTGCTATTGATTCTTTGTGTTTTAAAGATGCTTTCAACCTGTTTGGTTTCAAGGACACAACAAAGTTCAAGTGGGAGACTGTTTAAGAAAGGCCAGATGAGAATGTGATTTCAAGTTGTTGACGAAAACTGTATCTAACATTTAAACTAAACATTTTTTCATGTTCTCACCCAGTCATTTCCCCATTATCTCTGCTGACCCTGAGTCACCCAGCATGATCTACGCAACTCTCTGAAGTCCTTCATATTATTATTATTTCAGTCTATTTGAATTCAAAAGAGTCAGATAAATATGAGGGATCCTGTCTGGGCTACCTCCTGCTGTCAAAAAGGAAAATCTGTTGTTTGCAGGTTGATACTGTTGTTCTTGTGTCGTGTTTGGACTTCATGATCTGAGGTGTTCCTTCCAGCCCAGACGATTCTATGGTTCTATGGTTTTGTGCTTACCAGCTATTGGAGCAGCCAAGTCGTGAGCCTTGCCGTTGGTTCCTCATGTTTTCATCTGCCCTCAGGGTCAGTCATATCAGCTGCGTGGGTTTATATCTCACAAGGATGTTTTCTTCAGTTTGTCCTGACTGAGCTTAGTACCAGCCTGAACACTGGTGAGATCCTCTCTCTGTCAAATGGATGGAACAAAATCAAAGGCATCACGTATCCCCGATTTGGGGGAAAAAAGCTCATCTCCAGATACAAATTTTAAACCCTCGGTTCACCTCTGTCGTTAGTAATCTGTGAAAGAAATACAGGATTTCATAGAATCATGGAATGGTTAGAGTTCAGGATCATCCTGTTCCAACCACCCTGCTGTGGGCAGGGACACCTCCCACCACACCAGGTTGCTCCAAGCCCCATCCAGCCTGGCCTTGAACCCCTCCAGGGATGGGGCAGCCACGGCTTTTCTGGGCAACCTCTTCCAGGGTCTCACCACCCTCACAGCAAAGAATTTCTTTCTAAGATCTAATCTAAATCTCTTTCTTTTCCAATTTAAAACCATTACCCCTTGTCCTATCACTACAATTCCTGACAAAGAGTCCCTCTCCATTTAGCTGACCCAACTTCAGAAAGCTAAAAACAAAGTCTAAGGCAGATTATCTGTGGTCTCTTGATAGTCAGCAGCAAAAGATGGGAGGGCCGTGGACGCATTCCCACAACTCAAAGCCATCTCCAAGAGATGCCCCACTGCTCTGATGGTGAGCATCACCTTGAGGTACCATCTGCCTAGTTTCAGACAGCTGATGTTAGGTAGTACAAATCTCTCCCTTCACTATTAAGATGTCTCTCACATGGCTTGATAAAAGATGGGTAAATTAGATCTGATAAAGACAGCTGCCTGGTGGCAGCTGAAGCAATAATTTGTGAGTCCCAGTCCCACATGCAGATGACTGGGCTGTGTTCCCTGTCATTGCATTAGAAAGCTTGCTTTTTCCAAATGGATGTACTTCCTGAAGAAAAAATCTTGCTACACTGGAGAGACTGTTTTGCATTTCTTCTCTATGAAAATTAAGTTATGTGGGACTTTTCAGGATTTACCATGTAGAGTTTATGCCTCTTAATGTGCTCCCTCTCAATAAAATATATGGCAGGCAAAGATGTTTCATGGAAGATATAGGGTAATTAGTCATTTATGGAACTCGCCGTCGTACAAACCAAATCAGCTCCTCTATAAATGTCTAGACAGCACATTAGTGCTTTGCCCAGCCAGCCTGAGAATATGTAACTGGTAAAGATAAAAGGATCCCTGCTTCCAAAACTCCTTCTCAGCACTTGCCATGCTCCCTGCTGTCATTTATATTTTGGCAGATAAACCCCAAGCACGCAGGTGTGAAATATTCCAATCTCTCTGTTAAACAGAGCTCATCTGAGAGTATATTTCCATAAGTCAGTTTGAGATCAGTATTTCTTTGTTGAGAGCATTGACCTCAGAGAGGATTCAGATGTCCCTCAGGACTGTGTAAAATTAAGGCCTACTCTATTTATAGCATCGTTATTTCAAATATATTACTGGCTAGTTCATAGTATACTTAATAGAAGACTTCTCAATGGGTAAGATAACATGTTCTTAAAATGAACACAGGATTATTGTGATGTAAATGGACAGAATCACCCAGTTTGGGCCAAAAGCTTTAGTTCCAAACAATCAAATTCTTGCTCTAAGCAGCAATCGGATTAAGGGCTGGCATGCACAGGCCTGTCACGCACTGAGGAACGCCTGACAAAGTTCATCGTGGGGAAAGGAAGGTTCTAGCTGAAGAGCACATGCACGTGAGTGTGCAAAGCCAGCCTGGAGGGCTTCACCGAGGGCCAGGATCAGATACATCCATTAAAAGGGCTCTTCACTTCTGCCTCTTAACATCATTTATCAGCAGGAAAGCACCGGATTGACATGAGTAGCGTTAACCAGATCCTTACCTCAAATCACCAGTGCCACCGTGGATATTGTGGCATTAAACAAAGTAAGAAATTACTCACCTAGATCTAATTCTTGTGCATTAAGGTGATGTAATGATGGGTATTATTTATCTTGTTGTTCAGTGTCCACATCATGCCCAAACACCAGGCAAATCATAGAATGGTCAGAGTTGGAAGGAACCTTCAAGATCATCCAGTCCCAACCCCCCTGCCATGGGCAGGGACACCTCCCACAACACCAGGTTGCTCCAAGCCCCATCCAGCCTGGCCTTGAACGCCGCCAGGGATGGGGCAGCCACAGCTTCTCTGGGCAACCTGAATGATCGATATGACAGATCAATATGACAGATAAACATGGCAGGTCTTCTCACTTCGACAGAGTTCATGGTTCTGTTCATTTCCACCTAAAGGAAGCATGTATTTCAACCAAAAATGGAGCACGTGCTTTCTTGTGCTTGCCATAAAAGCCTCTGGGAAAGCAAACTGGAGTCATGAGAGTCCTAGGAAAAAACAAAAAGTACTGATTTTACTTAAGAGTCCATAATTATGGTCCTTGCTTAGGACGAAGGAGGCTACAGTTCTGTCCTGTACTCTCCCTCACACCCAATTTACGTCGCTTCTGATTGTCCATCTAGTTAGCAGCATTTTGCCTAATTTATTCTCCTCATTTTCAGGATTAATAAACAGTTTCACTGCATAATGGTTGGGGTTTTTTTTCAGTAGCAAAAAAGCCAGTAATCTGCAAAATGGTAAATATTAATAAAATATGATTGCGACTCAGAAAGGGTTTAGCTGCACATCTGGAGGTTTTCTTTACAAATCCTATACATGCCTGTCATTTGCAGAACAGGGATCTATCCTCATGAGTCCTGCTGTGAAAAAGTACAATTCATACAGAATAGTTCTTAAAAGGTTTCTAAGAACTGGAGGAAAAGGCAGTAGCTTTCTCTCAGTCTCTGTATGCAATGTCTGCATCTGGCTCGTGGGGGCTCAGAGGTCAGAAAAAAACTTGTATCAGAATATCTTTATTCTCCTGGTGATTTGAAACTTGAGTCTGGATCCAAATTTTCTGTTGCTCAGTCCCATCTCTGTTCTTTCTCTACAGATAATTGGCAGGGGGAAAAAAGTTGGCTATTTATTGCACTGTTGCTTACCCGCACATCCTATTCCAATTTTGGAAGGTTTCCTAAATTCATTACACAGGCAAAACTCCCACTTAAGTTATTTGTTTGCCTGTGCAGAGACCAAAAAACAGATCAGAGAACAGAACTGTCCATCGCTATAAATATGTCAGTTATTGGCTTGCTTTTGCTTGCTCCTTGAGCAGAGTCCAGACAGCTTGGAAAATTTAGGGGGAAGATGCAAGTCAAAGCCTTCTTGCATATTTAGCCACAACATCGGAATAACCAGTAGTGCCAAGGGCCATCAGTTTTTTAGATGGAATGGACCTTCAGGGGAAAAAGAAAATGTTTTAGTGAAAGGAAAATTAATTAACTGGAACTTTAGCCTTCAACTGTCAGCACCAGAAGACTATGTCAATGGAAACAGGAGAGATCTCTACGGGAGCAGGGCAACACTCATCAGCACAGTCAGAGAATCATAGAATTGTCTTGGTTGGAAAGGTTCTTTAAGATCATCCAGTTCAACCATTAACCTAACTCTGATGAAAGAAAACATCACTAAACCACATCTCTAAGCACTATGTCAACCTGTCTTTTAAATACCTCCAGAGATGGTGACTCCACCACTTCCCTGGGCAGCCTCTTCCAATCATTGATGACCCATTCATTGTTAAAAATTTTCCTTAATATCCAATCTGAACCTTCTCTGGCACAACTTGAGGCCAATTCTTCTTGTCCCATCACCTGCTCTTTGGAAAAAGAAACCAACCCCCCAGCTACACCTTCCTTTTGGCGAGTTGTAGAGAACAAGGTCTCCCCTCAGCCTCCTTTTCTCCAGGCTGAACACTCTCAGCTCCCTCAGCTGCTCCTCATAAGGCTTATTCTCCCATCCATCAGCTGTGGAAGCTGTTGCCTTGATTTCTGAATAAAATGCTGCAGCAGAAAAAGAGAGCAATACTCAGGTATCTTTGCTGTTGACTGTGCAGGACTTGGTATTGATGTACTTCCAGAGCAATATTCATCTCGCAAGGTAAGAGGAGCTCATTTACCTGATAAGTCTAATAAGCTACCAGTGTATTTAGGAAAAACACAGTGTTCTTAGCTGTCACAGAAAATTAGCTGGGCTGCGGTGCTGAGGCTGTGATTGTGATTCTTGAGCTTATAATTTGATTTATGTTGTTAAAACTAGGGAAGTATGAGTCTCAGGAAATAGTTCTATTAATGCTTTGTGAGACACGGGGGAGCTAGGCTGGCAGCAATCTTCAACGACTCTAAGTTACCTGAAACAGAAAGAGATAACTTTTATATTAAACCGAGCTTATAACAGAAAGTTTAAAGAAATATTTTACTTCTTAAATAGTGAAATTTCTCGAAGTGAGTAGTGAAGTGCAACTGCTTGACATCATCATAAATTTGGAGGTGAATACATCAGTTCAGGTGCTCTGAAGTGATGAATCCATCTGGGTAAGGCATATATTGGAGATCATACTTGGAAGCTGAAGAAATGTGTTAAAATAGATGCATGAACCACACATCCCCTGTTTAGTGCAGATAGCTGCCACTTTGTCCTTCTATTATGCACACTGAAATATGTGAGATAATCAGGTCCTATACTAATTGTATTTATTACAAGGTTTAGAACACTTTGTTCAAACACTTTTTATTTTATATTTTTAGTGAAAAAACAGTTTGTAGCTTTTGTCAAACGAGTCTTGCTAAGTTCATGATCTTTGGAAGGGGATCTTCTTGGGATGTCATAAGGGAGTGTTACTTTGTGTTGCCGCTCATGCAAATGGAGTATGAAATATAATTAAGAAGGCTGCTGTTAGTGTACGACTGCTTCCATCGCTGTAAAAGCTGAGATGTGCACTGCAAGGAGCAGGAGACTGCTCGAGGAGACAGGAATCTCTTATAGTTAAGATGAGGGAGATAATTCTTCTCCTCTGCTGGAGCACTGTGTCCAGCTCTGGACTCCTTGGCACAGGAAGGACGTGGACCTGTTGGAAAGATTAAGATGAGATCTTAGGAAGAAATTCATTGGTGTGAGGGTGGTGAGACACTGGAAGAGGTTGCCCAGAGAAGCTGTGGCTGCCCCATCCCTGGAGGGGTTCAAGGCCAGGCTGGATGGGGCTTGGAGCAACCTGCTCTGGTGGGAGGTGTCCCTGCCCAGGGCAGAGGGTTGGAGCTGAGCCCCTTCCAACCCAAATCATTCTGTGACTCTAGTCCAAGGATTCTTTCCTTTGTTCTTGCTGCTTCCTGTGCTTTAGTAAGCAAGTCACATAAACCAGGCTTTGCACAGGCTTTATTTGTGGGTTTCTCAGTACATTGTGGCTGGCCTGATAGCAGTACAGTTCTAATTTGGAGAAGTGTGGGCGATGCCAGGCCCAGCTGAACTTAGGAGACCTGTTCTCAGAATATATTAACCACCGTACAGATGTTTCCTGTGCTGAAAATTCAGTCCTAGGGCATCTCAAAATGAGAGCTTGAAACTAGACGATGTTCTTAACTTTAACCTCTTTGCCTCTGGAAAATGGTGCTGATATATTTCCCTTCACCATACAGGTCAAGAAAATATATAAATACAGTTTGAAAATCACCTGCTGGTTCTGTGTGTACCACAAAACAGCCCAGGAGTGTATCTATTATATTTAGGAGAGAGATTCTCTACCAAAGTGTTCACAATACATTGAGCCAGGAGAAAACAGAAAAGAAAGTGCTATTTAATGCACGCACAGAATGAGATGGGAGGCATATGGAAAAAATCATATGTGCTCAAGTCATTAAAAACTATTCTAATGCTTGAGGGGGAAGGGTAAATAAGGACAAATGCTGAATAGAAACCACTAAATGTAGTACTTCCTAAGTTCTCGGTGCTTGATAACTTTAAATTTATGAAATTCTTTCAATGAAGCAGGGGATTGAGAATGTGCAGGGGTGTCTACTTTCCACATCTCATGTTTTCTAACCTTCCCGACGTTCCTTGCTGATGCATCGCACTGACATCCCAACCAGCTTTCCTACTTTAAGGTACTTACTGGCCACCTTCCATCCAAGCTGCAATGTAATTAACCACAGACAGCACTTCTGCTCATCCACTAGACCATGTTCTCTCTGCCTGCACCCAATTAACCTTCCCCAAAGAGTCCAGACAGCAGAGCAGAAGCTGTATGGTAATTCTTGGGCCATTAAAAACTCCCACAACAGTTTTTGTAAGAGTAATTTTGTTAGGCCCCATGTCCTGGCCGACTCCCAATGTTGTTTAATTACTCGAATTATCTGAGCACAGGACAAATGTATTCATTGTACATTGTACTTAAAATGTCATGGAACACATTGAAGAACATATTCAGAAATGTATTTGTGAGTGATTCAGCTGGGTCTCTAAACTGAGTGTATAATGGCAAGAAGTTTTCAGAAGCATTGTAGGATTACTCAGGAAGGTTATCGGATACTAATTGACTGGTTTTTCTGCATTCCATCTAGGAAATTCCTTCTGAGGTTTTGTCTGAAAGACATCATATTTTTCTTTCTTTCCTCTCTAATCGGTTCTGCAGTGTTGATAATGTTGTTCAAAATAAGTGTGCTTGTCTACCTTAGAGTTGAAAAGGTTTCAGTCCCAGGGAAAGGGTTACTCTTGTGGGAGTCTTATCAAGGAAATTTTCTTGGCCTTTATCCTCCTCTATCCCCCTTTGATTAGGAGCCAGCAGTGTGCCTAGGTGGCCAAGAAGGCCAACAGCATCCTGGCCTGGATCAGGGACAGTGTGGTGAGTAGGATTTGGGAGGTGATTGTCTCCCTGTCCTGGGCACTGGTGAGGCCCCACCTTGAGTGCTGTGTCCAGTTTTGGGCCCCTCGCCACAAAACAGACATTGAGGAGCTGGAGAGGGTCCAGAGAAGGGCAACGGAGCTGGTGAGGGGTCTGGAGAACAAGTCTTCTGAGGATCTGGGGGTGTTCAGCCTGGAGAAGAGCAGGTTGAGGGGAGACCTTCTGGCTCTCTCCAACTCCCTGAAAGGAGGGTGTAGCTGGCGGGGGTCAGTCTCTTCTCCCAAAGAACAGGCGATTGGATGAGGAAACAGCCTCAAGTTGCACCAGGGGAGGTTCAGATTGGATATGAGGAACAATTTTGACACTGAAATGGTTCTTAAGCATTGGAATGGGCTGCCCAGGGAAGTACATTGATCAGAAATGGCAGTGCAAGCTGTTGACCTCTCCAAATCCCATAGAAGGTCTCCTTTTTCTAAGTGTGACCTGTGGGTGAGCTTGGACAAACTCTTCATTCCTATACAGAGCCTGAGAAGAGTTCCAGGTCAAGGACCACAAAGAAGAACCCACTTGCAGCATGCTATCAGGAGTTTTATTGATGTTACAAAACCCAGAAAGTCCGCTACTTATTCTCTGTGCTTTCTATTGGCATTTTATCAGTGAAGTACTTGGAGATATATAGACAGTTACAGAATTCTTTTATAACATAGCATTTGCCAACATTGGGTAGTCAATGCCCTGTGTTATTCCATTTTTATGTTTTTTAAAGATGCACTAGCAGACCCACGTTATAAAGGAGGAAAAAATAAATACAATATTGATCCAGGCAATTGCTTCCTGTACTCCTGACTTCTTTCAGCGAGCAGTCACAAAATGAGTTCTTTGTCTCATTTGCTTATGGTGATGGTAGGCATAAATTACTGGAATTGACCCATCTAAAATAAGTTTTATGGAAGTCACTCTTCTGTGTAATCGCAGTGCTCCGTGTAATGATGGATTTACTAGCAGTGCTTGACTGAGACTTAGAGTAATAATATGTTTCTTCACCAAAGTAACATTCAGAGGCATCTTTACTTCTTTTTTTAACAAAGATTGCCTAAACAACAGCATTTTATGTGTGTTATCCATATGTAAATGTGTTAGCCAATAGAGCATTTTTACCTCTATGTCCTTTCCACTGCATAGTTGCTTTTTTCTTGCATCAAAAGAAGTGTGAGCAGAAGGTCACGAGAGGTGATTCTCCCCCTCTACTCTGCGCTTGTGAGACCNTAAGGTCCCTTCCAACTCTGACCATTCTATGATTCTTATGGACTTGGGGCTTAGGCAGCCTACTCCCATTTTCAATGATAGTGCAAAATCATTTTAAGTTTGATAAGGATTGTTATATGGAAATTACAAAATACCATATCTCTTGTAAAGTCTTTGCCGTCGTTCCTCCTTCTTGTTGGTACCAAAAATGAATGTAACTTAGATGCTGTTCTCTCTGAGTAGAAACTATACTTTATTAGGTGCTCTTTCTTCTAACCAAGGTTAGATTTTATTTCTTTCTACTTAAGAAAAAAAGCAGTGGCACTTGCATGAATGTGTGTAAAATAAAACTGTTTTCTGCAGTTATGTAGAAAACTCCTACTGTCATCAATGTACAGCAGCAGGTTGTGTTGTTCAGAAGAGTTCCTCAAAATTGCTATGAACAGGGAGCAGCATCTTTCCTTATAAACTGAGCATCAGAACTCAACAGAAGTTATATTTGACCAGGAATGATGCTGAAAGATTAAAATTGCCATAAGAAATCTCTGGGAAGTGAGGCATGGCATGTTATGAATAACCTCTCCTTGACTGTAAAGCAGGAGGGAATGTGTAAAGAGGGGTTGTGGATGTGCCACCAACTGACATGCAGTTTGTGAAAAGATTTATCATCCTCATGAGTGGGACTTCTCTAAGTTTCTCCTTCCTGTCAGCATTTAAATGCTTCTGGATTTCCTACAACACAATGTACACACCAGCTTCATTAACTGCTGTTTCTGGTCATGCCTAGTATGGCCTACTTCAGTGGAGAACTCTTCTGACCAGCTGGCATAGATAATTCAGCTGCCTTTAGAGAAGAACCTGAAACTCAGTAAAAGTCTGTGTCTAAGGTATGATTCTCTCATCTTTGCTTTTGCCTCTGTCTTCGATCATAGAATGGTTTAGGATGGAAGGGACCTTCAAGATCATCCAGTTCCAACCCCCTGCCCTGGGCAGGGACACCTCCCACCAGACCAGGTTGCTCCAAGCCCGATCCAGCCTGGCTTTGAACCCCTCCAGGGATGGGGCAGCCACAGCTTCTCTGGGCAACTTGTTCCAACACCTCACCACCCTCATGGCAAAGAATTTCTTACTAAACTTCTAAGCTTTGTAGACATGAAACAAGTCCAGTCCATTTTCCACCCTTGGCCTGTAGCCTGCTGTCCCTAGTATTGACATTCAGGAATGGGGTTTTATATCATTTTGGGAGCATAGTCACTCAGCCAGTGATATTAGTGGTTTAAGAAAGGAAGCAGAGGATCAGTTACTGAAATGAAACTTTCCTCTTCAGGCCTAAACTGAGACGCTGGAAATATTAATTCAGAGAGCTTCAAACTCAAATTGTATTTTGCTGACAGATTGCCAAGACACATTTGACCCATGAGAAAGCCTATTCCAAGAGCTAAATGAAAAATGCATTCTTGTAAATATCCTTGAAATGGTTGTCAGGTTCTCCTCATGCTCTCAGCCATTAGCCCCTTCCAGAAAATGATTTTTAGATTCTCTTTCCTTCCCTCCTACAGACATAACGGGTTTTCAGCCTCTGAAGATGTTATGAGCTGTCTTTATAAATCTCTTTTAAAATAACTTGGCAAGTCATAACTTGAAACTTCATATAGTTGAAGAAAAATATGTCAGGCCATCCTGTATTGAAAGAATATGGGACTAAATGTGAAATGTGAAGGCTAAGTTACACCTAAGGTTGTTTTCTTTACATATAGTATACGTTGAGTGAAGCACCTACAAATATCCTAATTCTTGCTTCTTACCAACAACCAAGAATTAAATAGAACATGATTTGCAGTCCCCATGTTACGTGCAAAAGAAGTCTTCAGTGCTGATCCAAAGAGTTGCCTTCATGCTGAAGGGCAGATCTGTAGAAGATTCCTTTGTATAATAAATATTGATAAATATGATAAATATTTGCCCATAAACTGCAAAATTGTTCCTTATACTGAGCTCCTTATGTGTTAAGGGGAATTGAGAGCTATTCCTCTGAAAACAGGTGAGAGTTTGGAAAGGTGGGGATTCCTTCCTGTCGTGATTTAACCCAGCCTGTAACTGGGACCATGCAGCTGCTAGTTCACTCCCCCCAGGTGGGATGGGGGAAGGACTCAGGAGTGTAAAAATGAGGAAAAACTCCTGGATTGAGATAAAGGCAGTTTAATTTTAAAAGAGCAAAAAGATGTGCACACAAGCAAAGCGAAACAAGGGATTCATTCTCTGCTTTCCATGGGTAGACAGATCTTCAGCCATCTCCAGGGAAGCAGGGCTCCGTCATGCTTAATGGTGACTTGAGAAGACATGCTGGGGTGTTACTAAATGCACTGTAGGCAAGGCAGAAAATGGAAAGTATATTTATTTAATCTGGTTTTGTTAATATAACGCTGAGTAATGAGACAGCAGCTGCAAATTCACCTTGGTAAATGTGGGGTTGTGACGTGCGTGCCTATTGATGTGTACACACATGCGTTGACAGCCAAGAGCCCATTTCTGCATAAATTATTTCAGCTCTGAATAATATAACCAAAAGCCTTGCATTTTGCTGAGGAGACTGACTGATCCTCACCAGGGGATTACCTTACAGATGTTCAATTTGTAGTTTACATATTCCATTTTGCGTGATCTATCTGATAGTCAGAGGCAAGTGAAGAAGTTAACTGCCATGTCCACGCTGGTCTAGTTGGAAGATGGGGAAGAGGGGATGAACATTTTCTAGAAGAAAAAAAAAAAGTCTTACTTGCTCATCATTGGAAGCTTATTTTCATTAAAATTGGGTAGGAAAATGAACTAAAACCTTTTAGATTTAACTGGAAATGTGGTGGTTCCTCCTTATTAGCACACAGGCTAATTGGTAAGACTCAGTTTTGCATGATTTACAATAATTTAGCCAAAATTAGGCAGCTTCAAGAAGAAAGACTGAGGACAACTCTTCATTACCCATACTTCACACGCTGTCTGATGGCTAGAGCCCTGTCTCCAGAGGAGATATAAATTCCAATTACTGCTGCTATGTGTCAGGCAAGATTTGAGCAGGACGTTCCCATTTGCCCAGGAAATGGCCTGCTCGTTGTTGGAGAGCTTGAGTTACCAAATTTAATGGTGCCAGGCATGGTTTCAGTAGCCGCATCTTCCCTAGTGCTCAGAAGGCAATGGAATCTTGTTAGGAAAGTAGTCCAGAATTCCTTTACTTTCCTTATTTCTTTCACAAGTGGCCCCAAATTATTACAATTCTCAAATATTCTTCTCGGTTTACCAAAGAGGACACATTGAAAAATGATTGTCTGCACCAGCTCAAATGAAAACTTTCTGTTGTGTTTATTTTTGTTCAGCTGTGTGGTTTTGACTCATGCAGGCCTGGTTTCCATGGGCAACCAAGGATACTTGATGCCAAGAGCTCCTAAGCATGAGATACCATTTCAGCCCTGAAGAACTTGTCTTAAGTTCCCGGTTTTCATTCTTTTGCATCCTGCCACTTTTTTCTCAGGCAAAAAAGCTTTCCAGCAGTGGCCGTTACTCTGGTTCCATAACCTTACAAGAGGATTTTTAGTTTCTACTCTCCCCTTCAGCTACATTAGCTGCAGAAGAAGACGTGCCGCGTGATGCCTTCACAACCGCTTATTCAGCCCACCAGCTGTCAGGGTGTTAACTGCAAATAACACTGCCAAAATGAGAGTTAATCCTCTCGGGAACTGGAGAGGAGACATACAGTGATGTAACTTGATTGATTTATTTATTTATTTACTCATTGCAATGCTTTGGTTGTATTGTGAATTACCCCTCGTACACAGAGGGGAGGGTTTAGGCAGAATCATTGGAGATGAGACATGGATGGTGGTAGAGCAAGGAACTCTTCTGTTACTTTAGATGAGCATTTTTAGTAGGGAGTTGGTTGGTTTGCAGCAAATCCCTGTATTCTCACCATTCAATACATTCTGGTTTAGTTAGGAGAACAATTTTGGATTTTAAATTTCTCTTGGAGTAAGCTAAATTGGAAAATCCCCTCCAAGTGCTTATCAGTGCATGCCAGCTCTGAGGGGAGAGTCCAAAGCAACGACTGGCCTTGAGCGGCTTTGAGCCCCAGCATCGTGAAGACTTTCAGCCTCAGGAATCAGCCAAACTCAGCTTCAAAGTAAATCCCCTCAGCTACATCTGAGAAGGATGTAGGAGCCACAGCACCAGGTCTTTTCATCCACTGACTCGTTCCTGTCATGCCGTGTATCTAACGTTGTTTTCTTCAGTGCTTATCCAGTGCTGTGCTGGTGTTGTCTGACCATCAGTAATGATACCCTGTCATTTAATTCCCTATCAATTGATGTTAATTTTTCCAGGGTTTATGTCTTTATAATTGCTTGTGTCATCCACTGCCATTTTAGAATGAATATTAGCACATCATTAACCCTTTTCCAGTCTTTGGCTACCTTCAAAATCAAAAGTTAGGCTTCTGTCTCTCAGACAACTCTACAAGGACTTCTGGGTGTGACTTTTTCCAGGGCTGCAGCCTGAAAAATATTTATTCCCTGTACATGCTGTTTGATATCCCTCTTGAAAGTGATAGAAGGTACTTCATCGTGCTCTTACAATACTTCATTCTGCTGCCTCGTGAAAACAGAACAAAACATGTTAAACACTTGTCTGTGCCACAGCGTTATACACCACCTATGTAGAAATGGACCTGTGCAAATCCTAAATTTCTTCTATTCCTCTTTTTAATTTTTCATCACCTTTCTGTAGATGTTTTCCCCATATATTACAAAAATCTACTCCATCAACCTACTACTATTTGTGATATAGCAATTGGTTTTTTTTTTTCTTTCTCTTTATTATTTTCAAAAGTTTTACTCCAGCTGTGACCTTAATTCTGATGCTGAATTTTGGGTGTGCTTTCAGCCAAAACTGTCCTTCTCTAGACCTTAAGTTTTCCTTCAAGTTAAGTCTCATCCCCAGCACTCAACTTCTAGAAAAGCAAAGTACCTATTACAATCCAAAGCATCAGAAAACAATTTTATTGAAAGTGTAAGGATTAGTATTTACATGTTGCCTTCTGATGATCTGCTAAACATTGTGTTTTCTCTATATGATGAAAATTAATTCCTGAAAAGTCAGAAGCAAGGAATGATGTGTTTGTGTTTTTTTGCTTTCCCATTGAATTCCTGTGTTTACCAATCAGCAAATAAAAAGTGAATGTGTCCTTTTTCATTTTGTAGGGTTTTTTGGTTGAAAAAAGAAATGTTTGACTAAAGTACGTCTTTGCCTTTAGCAAAGATATCCTTTTTGAGATGGTCTCTCACTGCTGCTCAAAAAGGTAGAAAAGAAACTGAAATCTATCACAAGCTCATCAAAAAAAAAAAATTATTCTAATAATGCCCTGAAGTTTTTATTCTCAGTAGCATTTAAAGCTGCAAAATAGGTCATAGAAACATAAAATAGTTCGGTTTTCAAGGGACCTTAGAGATCATCCAGTTCCAACCCCTTTACCCTGGGCAGGGACACCTCCCACCACAGCAGGCTGTTCCAAGCCCCATCCAGCCTGGCCTTGAAGCCCTCCAGGGATGGGGCAGCCACAGCTTCTCTGGGCAACCCGTTCCAGGGTCTCACCACCCTCACAGCAAAGAATTTCTTCCTGAGATCTCATCTAAATCTCCCTTCTTTCAGTTTAAAACCATTCTCCCCTCATCCTGTGGCTCCCCTCCCTGATCAAGAGTCCCTCTCCATCTCTCTTGGAGCCACTTTGGGAACTGGAAGGGGCTCTAAGGTCTTCCCGGAGCCCTTCTCTTCTCCAAGCTGAACAAGCCCTACTCTTTCAGCCTGTCTTCATAGGAGAGGGGCTCCAGTCTTCTGAGCACCTGATCACATCGTGCTCATATCAACAGGAGTATTGCTTGGTCTTGTCCCTCCCTACAGCTGACTTCTGAGCCTAGGAAGCAACCAAAAATATCACTCAAAAAAAAAAAGAACAAAGTTTGAAGTAGAGGGGATCATGTAATTGGGAAGGATGGACTGAGTGAGATCACTGCCCTGATACAGTGGCTGGCTCCTGGCTGCATATTGTCCCCTACCCCATCAGAAGAAGATTCCCCCAAGTTTTCCCTGAGCTCCTCCAGCGTCTGTCCTCAGCTGCCTCCAGCCTGTAGGAAACGAAGCAGTCAATGAAAGCTGCCTTTGCACCAGCCTTCACAGTTTTGCTGTGAGCCCACTGAGTTGGAGGAGAACAGATGTGCAAGCTCATTAATATCCCGTAGCCAGAGCAGATGTCCCACGCTTCGTACAGTGCAGGATATTCCCTTGCATATGCGGTAGAAAATATGCAGTGAACATCAGTATTTTAAGTAGACAAGTATCGTGCTTTGGTTCTCAAGATCTGTGCCGTATGTGCCAGTGGTCTAAGGTATGAATTTAGCTCATGCTTTTTAAGTTGGCTGTATGTTGACAAACAGAGTAGCAACTATATTCACTTGGATGTAAGGACATAATCACTAGAATTCACAGCTGCATAATAGACACAGACTCAGATCAGAGGCGGGAAAAGCCAAAATATCTATTATAGTTGATAATCTTCAGATATCTTCTCAGTAATCATCTAATCACTCACAATGTGACTGTCTTCCTAAATCATAGAATCACAAAATCACAGGATCACAGAATGATATGGAGTTGGAAGCGACTTCTGGAGATCACGGGAGGTGATTCTCCCCCTCTACTCTGCGCTTGTGAGACCCCACCAGGAGTCCTGTGTCCAGCTCTGGAGTCCTCAACAGAGAAAGGACATGGAACTGTTGGAACAGGTCC